>APFE030484532.1:7033-37608 GCA_000404065.3 Pinus taeda
TGGGAGAGAAAGGGAGGGGGAGGTGGGAGAGAAAGGGAGGGGGAGGAAGGAAGAGAGGGAGAGGACCCAAGAGAGAGATGGAGAGAGAGTTGGAGTTTGAGGGGGAGAAAGAGGGAGTGACAAGGGAGCAATGGAGAGAGAGTAAGAGAGGAGAGTAAGAGGTATGAGAGAGTTGTAGAGAAGGGGAAGTGATAGAGGGAGAGATAGAAAAAGGGAGTGAAAGAGAGATAGATAGATATAGAGAGAGAATGTGTATGTTTGGGGGGAGAGATAGAGAGAGGGAATAAGAAAAATACACATATACAAATATAAATATTATATAGTATTATATAACCATCCCAGATCCATCTTAACCATGGAATTGATACCAGTGCTAGAGGTGAAAGGAAATATGGTTCAGTTTGCTCATTATAAAGACGTCATGCTATATATATATATATATATATATATATATATTATATATATATATATATATATATATGTCATAGATTTTATTTTCAAGGCATTGGATGAATGCATTGGTGGAATTCATGGTTTTGTAGTAGTTGTGGAGGTGCATAGGAAATGTAAATATTGAGTTCTAAATGATACAAGCTAGTGGACATGGAGGGCATGGTTGTAGTCATAGGTTCGTGGATCAAACAATGGTGAAGTTGAAAAGGCACTATCAAACCATAGATTGTACATAGTTACCAATATCATGGGGCTTGGAGCTTGTTAACATAAGAGGATGGGTTAAGACAACAACAAGGGTAAAAAAAAAATCGAATTATTAATTATCATAACATAGTTAATTATTATATGTAATTGGGAATATTGTTGTAAGACCTGGTAAGGCATGCACACTCCTAGGTAATCATCGTTACAATGTGGGTTACAACGAAGTGATGGGGGGATGTCATGTTAATATATAACTTGGTATAAAATATGAGGGGGGTAAGGGGTAGAGTGAGAAGGGTTGTCTCACTTAGTAGCCTTGGTTGGATTTAGTCAAGGAACGCAAAGGAAAGTTTAAGGGGGGCAATTGTTAGGTTAAATTAACTTGGGTTTAGAGTCAAGGTTAACCAAGTTAAACAATGGTGGTTTTTGGCACATGGTATTGTGTACCCATGGTTTTCTTCCCATGGTATTGCATGTAGTGGGGCCTATAAAATGTTGGAAAGACTTCATTGTAAGGCAAACCATGAAGGTGAGTGGTGAAGTCTCACTTGGATAATGAAATTTCATTAGGGTGGGTTTTTCCCAATTAAATATCATGTGCATATTGTATTATTTATGTGTTTTGTTGCTGGTTTATATTCCTCTCGATAAATCTTTGTAAATATAATTTTGCTTTCGAGTTAAAATATTAATAACTAGAAGATGTTGTATTCCATCTTCAAAAATCTCTCATTACATTGGTGCTCTTGTGGTTGTGAAGTTTGGGGCCCAATAATACCCAAAAGTAGGGGGAAGCAATTGTAGTGTGTAGAAAAGCACCTCATAAATGAAATAAGCGTGAGAAACCACACTCAACAAAAAATGCTTATTTCAATATCAAGATTGTAAACAATAGAGTTAGAGGTTATTAATAATATCAATGTGACAATATAATTGATCCATATTGGATAATTATATTACTTTTCAAATACCTCGATGATTTTAGAGTGGAAAAATTGGAGGAATAATTTTGCACGATTATTGTTAATCAAAATTCCCAATTTGAGAATTGGGTTCTAAAACCTTCTAGAACCATTTTGAGGCAACAAACAATGTTTCTTGGAGTCAACATGCTCTCGCTTGTCCCAACCCTCTGGCATTGTTCTAAATTCAAAGACCTTTCTGATGGTACATGAGTCACGTCAATCGAAGTTCACATGCAAAAGTCATTTCTCCCACAAGTTTACCTACCATGTTTACCACCATGGTACAATTGAATGCCACATTATCCCCCATTACTTATGTGCATAAGGCTAACAACATGTGGAAATCCAATAAGAATCTATAAATTCCAAAATTGTAATGCTAATTGAGGGTTGAGGGAGTCAAATGTTACCACTAGTATGCTATTGGGTTATGTTATATACCAGACCACTAGGAGGAGTAGGGCTTCCGATCTATGTTTTCATAATTTTTTCATAGTTCAATAGAGAAACTAGGACCACGAGGGAAGTTAAAGAGAATAATAGAGAGGGATGAAGTTCTATAGTAGCCTTATATGTCGCATGATCCAAGTGAATATCGATGGCCACCACCTCTTCTACTGCCTCAACAATTCTCTATCATCTTCATATATTTTCTAAGGAATTTTGGGTCCCAAAATTATAGGGGTGATTTTCGGTCCTAAATTATTGTTTTGGGAAATTCAGGGAGAGAGGCCATGGCATGCCCTAACCCTAGTCTTAAGTTGTAATCTATAGATGTTTCTTTCCAATGAGATATTTTTCATCCCAATTAGAGCATGAGGGGTTCACTCAATGAACCTCTAACATATCATGTGCATTCGTGGCATACTAAAAATTACTACTAATTTGACTATATATTGGAAAATACCTCTAAAAATCACATTATATAACCCCCTACCAATATCAATACAATACACCTTCTGAATTAAAAAACTCCTACTTTCATTAGATATTGTAGGTATCCATTCTTTCATTAACATTTTTTATACGACATTATATTTTTGATTAAATTTGAGCTCCATTTTAAGTACTTGACAATATAAAATCCATTTACCCCCTATTATATGCTCAATATATTATATCATTTTTTCCTCAATATATATCCCCTAATATGAATGCACATTGTATAGTATTACTCTCCCAGTGAAACCCTCCTAAATTTGATATTGTATGTAAAAGTTTCTCCCTCGAGAATTTGGTGTACCAACTAACCACGTTGGGGCCCTGTTGTGGCCAGCAACAACCCCCCTTCTTATTTAATTTTATTACTAATACTAAATAAGTGGGGACCCTTATCGAAAAAATAAAAAAAATAAATTAGCATTTGTATTTCCTTTTTGAATAAATCTTACTATCATAAACTTAAGAAAATATCCGCAAAATCCAAAAAGACTTAAGTTTTATGATAAATTCTCTCAAAAATAGAGCGTTGCATTGCAAAGAAGGTAATGAGTAACATCATATAAGAAAACTCCTAAGATTGTGAAATTGTGATGCGAGATTGCACACCAAAGAAACTCATCGCATTGTAGTTTTCATATGCCTCAAGTATCACTTAAGGTGAAATACCTCAAGCCGCCAATATGCGATAACGCGTCTCACAAATCACATTTCGTAGAAACATATGGTAATAAATGATTATCAAAC
Source organism: Pinus taeda (assembly GCA_000404065.3). Classification (NCBI taxonomy): domain Eukaryota; kingdom Viridiplantae; phylum Streptophyta; class Pinopsida; order Pinales; family Pinaceae; genus Pinus; species Pinus taeda. The sequence continues at coordinate 10,345 of APFE030484532.1, forward strand.
ACAATGGATTAGCGATATTATGATCTGCGATATTGCGAAGCAAATTGAAAAATCGCTTTATCGCAGATCTGCAGAGCTCATCATTCAAAAAAGTTTTTCTGTAATCCGATGCCAAGTTATACGCATTAATGTTAATTTAATGAGTTAGTTGATGATCATTAATGAAATATGGTTTGGATCTGATCGAAAGGTCATTTCACGTAGAGTGATATATTTTATATGATTTTGGCATTTAAAGCTTTCCCGTCACCTTAGTTCTTATCATTACTCTTTCCTTATTTGTAAATTGTAGGAGCGGAAAGCAGAAAGGTATACATAGCAGTGTTCAGAATATAATGGGAAAGAAGGGAAAAACTTCTATTTCTGAAAACAAAGAAATGACACCCTTATACACAGACACCACCTGTAACAGAGACACTGGCATCACTACTTGCGAAGATATGTACAGTCTACTCGAGGAAGAAAATCCTAGAGTAATGGAGGTTACAACAACTGTAGACTCACGCAATTCATTTGAGGCATCAATTACAGAACTAGCATGTTCATTCTTGCACCAGATAGTGGCGAGACCCAAGATTCTTCCATACACGGACATGGTCAAATGGGTATTGGATAGTGCTGATATAACAGATAGACAATTTAAGACTCAAAGCCAAGGACTCATGGAGTCATTCATTCCACAAAATTTAAGGTTTATAGATCCTCTGACAAAAAGCACGTAAGAGGCGAAAAATATCACCAGGGAAGCTTGGATCGAGAAATGGAGGCAATTTCTGATGCGGGCAAAACCCCTTGAGAAGGAAAGCCTCTAATCCCTTAGTCGTCTGTAAGCCCAGAAAATTGTAGGAAAAAATGCTAAAGGCTAAAGGAAAAACCTAAGCTCTAAAAACCAATGGTATTTATCAGAAATATCCTTAAGTGGTATGTAAATTTCTGATCATTTGATTTAGCATCTATAGACAAGCTGGAGACAAAAGTCTAAAGAAAGAGTAGAGTCCATCAAGAGGTTAACCAAGTTGCATTAGAATTCTTACTTGCAGTACTTGGTTAAACCACATAGTCAATGCATGACTCTCAAATGCCTCACTAACGTTGCCAAGAAGATAGTGCTAGCACTTTTTGATTCTGTTTTTGCAGGGCAACCAAAATCGGAGGTCGGCCAACCAACTCTCGTCAAGTCGATGCTGAATGCTTGTGACCACAAAGAACAGATACATAGATAGTTAATTACCAGATTTAGTTTTAGTTTTAGTTTTAATTTTTATTTATTTTTTCCTTAGAAGAGGATGGTCATTTAAACCTCCTCCTATATTTTTGTAATAAACTATTTTTAGATTTAGCTAGTAGCATTTCAACCCTTCTCATGCATTTAGAGAAGGGTCCTGAAATTTGTCAAAAACGTTTCCTCAGAACATGCACTTCTGCACCCTCCAAGGAGGTTTTGATGAATGAATGGAACAAGATTTATTGATATATGTGTTTAATATCTGCTACTGAAATGCACTTTTGTACTCTTAGTAGATGTTGAATTAAGAGGAGATAAATCATTATTGTTGAAGCTCATTAGTAGAACTTGTTAATAATGATACTTTTATCTCTTAATAATTTCTCCTTATGTGTTAAGGTGATATTTATGTTCAGTTATTTATATATGAATGCTTGAATGTTTGAGTTATCATTTGGCAGTTCTGTACGGTGATGGTTGTTCTATTTATGCTTAATATATGAGTGACTTATTATGCGATATGCTTTTCACAATTGTTTCGGCTAACTTTTTATACGAAAAGATTCATCTTTATTGAATTCTTTTCTCATAGCAATTGAATGATGTTTATTGCCAATTGCTGTTAGAAATTATTTTAGATCGCATAACTAAAAGATGAAATCCCGGGTTAGTTATAGAATTAGATATTTCTATTCATTAGAATACAATTGGACGTTGTTAAATTAGATTTAGAATGATAACATTTTAATTAGGAATTATTAGAAAGGAAATATAAATTCTCAACACACACATACACAAATTGGGAAACTGGTCCCATTATCCCCAGTCAGACCCACCATCCCAAATGGAATAGGAGCTACTTTCAAGGTCTGGACCAAGTGGGTATCCCCCTTGTTGTAGACCCAATTTTCGGGGATTCAACATAATTGACGCTAGAAGGAGGGCCTGAACTGTGAATGGCTAGTAAATCTAAATCTAAATACCATTCTGAGAGTAAATCACCCTCAACATCTCTCCCGAATTTTCCATCGCATTTAGAATCTTTAAATCTTGAGCAATAAGTTGATAAATCAACAACCACTGCCACAAACCTAAACATTTCAGAGAAATCTACTATTGAACCTCCTGAAGTAGAATCTTTGATCCATAAACTTCAGCGATTTCTATATCACCCCAAAAATCTGAAAAATCTCAAGGTAGTGTGACTACGCAATATAACCATTCTCATCCTCTTACCAGATTGCAGAGTGAAAAGTTCGGTATCAAACCAATTGAATTACTTCTACCTAAAAGGAAAAGAGCAAGGAAATCAACCAAAGGGTCTGATAGTGAGACTCTTTTGTCATCATTGTCCATCTCAACCTCTCCACTACAAAGTCAACCATCCATCCCTCCACTTCAAGTTGTTATCCACCAGACCACTGTAACTTCAACATTTGCTTCTTAATCATTTGGAACTGTAATATCCTCATCTTCCCAACTGCAAGGAACATCTTATGCGCTTTCCTCTATTAGTAGTTCAATGATGGCCCAAACCCCATGGAATAACCTAGAGGCAGTCTTAATGACTGTGCCTTTGAGTCAAATACCAACCCATCCTAAAAATGGTTGCCTAAGTTTAATCCTGAAGCAGGCATGCTAGAAGAAGAACACATAAACAACTTTATGTCATCTATAGATCTCAATGGAATTACTAATGAAGATGTTGTTGTCTGGCTTTTTCCTTACACTTTGCAAGGAGCAGCCGAATCATGGTATTTTTCATTACCATCCAGATCCATCACTAGTTGGGATATTTTCCAAGAGCAATTCTTAACTAAGTTTGGTGATGACAGGTCTACTGCAACACTAATCAATAACCTGTCAAATCTTAGGACTGAATCAAGGGAACCTATCAAAGATTTTAACTCGAGTTTCAATAAACTTTTGAATAAAATTCCTACCACTTCGAAGCCTAACAAAGAAGTTCGAAGTGAATGGTACATATTTTCTCTACCATCAAACATAGCAATCTTCATTGATAAGGCTGCCAAAACAACTTTGGCTGAAAATATGAAGGAAGCAATAGCAGTAGAGAAACGTATCATAGCCCTAGAAAAGAAAAATGTTGTTGATGAATGAAAATCTAAAAAGGTCACTTTTAAAGAAGATCCCAAGAAAAAATAATCAAAAGACCCATTCGATTCAGAAGGATTGTAGAAAGTTTTGAAAACCATCTCTGACGAAATGGTTGACATTAAGAAACACGTAGTAAATAATTCTTCAAAAAAGCCTTACAGGCCTTATAGAAAAATCCTTCAACTGATTCTAAGCTTCCCAATATTATTACAAATGCAGAATCAGAAGAAGAAGAAGAGGAATTTTCTAACGAGGAGCCTACTGATGAAGAAGAAGTTGTATAAGTATAGGGAATGTGGGACTTCATTCTCCCAAATGAAGAGGATCAAGAGGCATCACCAGTTAGTACCAAAAGTAGAAATCAACTCGATCCTCCACAGCCTACCCCTAAACTGAAGAGTGCAAGCTCAATGTCTAATGATAAAGTCGTAGGTAAGAAAATGTCACCCAAAGTGACTCAAACAAGCCCAGTCCAATCCGATTCACCAACTCCATCTAAAACATTAATTGTTTCTAATGAGATGGAGTATAATATCATAGAATACATGAAGAATACTAGGGATAACATTACTTTTCATGAACTGAGCAAATTAAAACATCAACAAAAGCTACTTTTGAAAGAGTTACACGCAATACCTGTTGCACCTCTGCCTGCCACTGTAATCTCGCAAGCTTCTCATGAAATGGGAAGGCCTCCAACTAATGTGTCTAATAAAGTTGATCCAAATGATATCGCTTTAATTGGAGGAAGGACAAGATCTCATATTCCCCCATTTCTTATTACTTATGAAGTTTTCAACAAAACCTTGCATAATTATTTAGTATATTCAAGAGCTTCATCTAATATCTCACCTAAATCAATATGTGTAAAGTTGAACGGTCAACCTCAAAAATCTGCAGTATGCATAGTTAACCTGGACCAGTCGCAGGTTGAAGTGATCGGTGAACTAAATCAGGTTACCATAAGGCTGTCATCTAATCCAAAGGTATGTCAAGTTATTGATATTTTAGTTGCAGACATTCCATAATTTTATGGCTTAATTCTTAGTAGAGATTGGTGTGAAAAGCTTCATGGATACTTTGCAACCGATTGGTCGCATATGTGGCTCCCTTATAATGGTAAACCAAATCAGATAAAGGTTGAGTGAGAAAGACATCAAAAATACATAGTAACAGAATTGGAAGGAGAAAATGAACCTGTAGCATACAGCAACAATATAATTAGCAACTATTCTATTGACTCTTTCTTAGGAAATTTTAATGCTCATACTTCACCTTGCTTAGAACATTCTGTTTTGTCTCAAGTAGAAAACTTTTCTCAAATAGATAGTTCTAAATGTGTTAATTTTATAGATAGTCCTGTAAATAAATCTTTATTTTGGAAGTTATTTTTTTACAGTTCTAAGTCTAACAATGGAGTAGGAGTAGGATGCATATTAGTTAGTCCAGAGGGAAACAAAACTATGCTAACTTGTAGACTCAAGTTCGATTGCACCAATAACACTGTAGAATACAAAGCTTTAGTCCAGGGATTATACAAGGCAATTGGATTAGATATCACGTATCTACAAGTCTTCGGAGATTCTGAAATTGTTATTAGACAGGTACGAAATACTATACAATGTCTATCAGGTCATTTAAAGCATTATCAATCTTTAGTGCAAGATCTGACTGAAAATTTTATAGCATTCAATATTTCATCAATTCCCAAACTCCAAAATGCTAGTGGTGACCTCTTGGAAAATTTAGCTTCCAAGCTCATTCCCTCAGAAGACTATAGCCCAGATAGATTCTCAATCAAATTGATCTTTAGACCCTCAATTCTTGATAATATTACAAACTGGAGAATTTTCAACAATGATCCTGATATTGTAAACTTCCTTACATCAGAGGGATCTTACACTAATAAGATAATTGATGAAGACCAACATGACAAATAGTTACAACAAGATAGCACTAATAATGCGATACCAAAATCAGTAGTCAAGTTGGAAGACCTATATGATCTAAAAGACCGATTCAAAAGATCTACCAATTCAAAACTTCAAAGTTCAACTCTGAACTATGAATTAGTAAATCTAAGAACTAATACCAAGCCACATAATATCAATCTAGGTCTTGGCCTAGCCCCTGAAGAAAGATTAGCATATGTTCGTCTCCTGAAACAATACAAAAGTGTCTTTGCCTGGAACTACGATGACCTTAAGACTTACGACACTTCTATCATTCAGCATACTATCCCAATGATAAACAATGAAAAACCTGTCCATCAAAAGCTTAGGAAGATCCATCCTAATCTGGAAAGCCAGATTAAGTCTCAGCTCAATAAATTATTGAAAGCCAAAATTATTTTTCCCGTTCGACATTCTAGATGGGTTTCCAATTTGGTTCCTGTCAGAAAGAAAAACGGGGACATCAGAATTTGAATTGAATCTCGAAACCTTAGCAAAGCTTGCCAAAAGGATAATTTTCCCCTGCCTCCCATGGAGCAAATATTGCAAGCAGTTGCAGGATCAGAATTAATGCCCTTTTTGGATGGTTTCTCTAGCTAAAACCAAGTTTTGGTCCATCCTGATGATCAATTAAAGACCACGTTCAGAACCAAATGGGGTACTTAAGCATATCAAAAGATTCCTTTTGGTCTAATCAACACTGGCGCCACATTTCAAAGGGCCATGGACATCACATTTAAGGGATTAGTAAACAAATCAGTAGTAATGTACTTGGATGATATAACTGTATATTCTAAAAAATGTGGTATTCATCTTAGAGACTTAAAGCAGATCTTCCAATGTTGCCAAAGGTATGGGATTTCACTTAATCCAAAAAATTCCTTTTTTTGCATTAAGTTAAAGAAAACTTCTTGGATTTATAGTGTCAAAATCTAGAATCCATATTGATCTTGATAGAATCAAAGAGATTTCTGAAATACCCTTGCCTCACAACAAGAAAGCCATGCAATCCTTCCTTGGCCAAATTGATTTTGTTAAGAGATTCGTTCTGGACTTCTCAAGGATTGTATCTCCCTTACAAGTAATGATTAAAAATAATTCAATCTTCAAATGGGGCTAAGAGGAATATGAAGCATTCAATATAATTAAACAAGCGGTTGTAAACACCCCATCCTTAGTGACTCCAAATTTCTCCGATCCTTTCATTTTGTAGATTTTCCTCTGATAAATCATATGTTGTGATACTCACTCAAGCAAATCAAGACAAGGTGGAAGCCCCAATTGCCTTTTTTTGGTTCAAATCTACAAGGGGCCGAATTAAATTATTCTGACGTCAAGAAACAAGCTTATGTTGTTTTCAAAGCAATCAAACACTTCAGACCCTTCCTACTTAAAACCCATACAAAAGTCATAGTACCATTTCCAGTGGTAAGAAATCTCTTAGCACAAAAAGACGTGGATGAGAAAAGAGAAAATTGGGTTACTACCTTACAAGAATATGACACTGAAATTAAACCAGCAAATATTGTAAAAGGTCAAGGTTTTTGCAAAATGCTGGCTGGAGCATCACTTATTTCCAAAATACCATCTTCAGAAGTACAAATGTATGAGGTAAGTCGAAATGATATTGAATCATTATATGCTGATATCACATTTTATCTAAAGAACAAATATGCTCCTTGAAACCTAGATTATAAAAAGCCAAGAGCCCTAAGATTGAAGGCTAAGCAATATCAATTCATGAATGATGTACTTTTTAGGATGAATTATGATTTTGTTCTCCTTCGATGTCTCGAGAAACCTAAAGCTGAAAAGGTGTTGTAGGAACTCCATGATGGACCAACAGGTGGACATTATGTTGGAGATGCTACAACAAATAAAATCTTGCACGCAGGGTACTATTGGCCTACACTATTCAAAGATGTGCATAGCCATGTAAGGAAATGTCAAATTTGTCAAACTATTGCTGGAAGACAAAAGAAACCATCATTTCCTTTGCAACCGGTCAATATCGATCAACCTTTTGATCAATGGGGATTGGATATAATAGGTGAGATCATTCCTCACTCTTCTAAACAGTATAGGTATATCCTTACAACTACATATTATTTTACTAAATGGGTAGAAGCAGTGCCTCTCAAGACAGCAAATTCTGAACACATCATTGATTTCATAGATCAGTTCATAATCACCAGGTTTGGTTTACCCTCTGCTTTAATGTTTGATAATGCATCATATTTTTCTAGCAATGCTATGACTAAATTTGTGCTCAAAAGAGGTTTCAAGCTTAAATATTCTGACAATTATTACCCACAGGGGAACGGGTTAACTGAATCAATAAATAAAACTTGATCAAAATCATTAAGCGAACCATCAATCAAAATCATAAGAATTGGCACAAATCTTTGATGTATGCTCTGTGGGCAAACCGAATAACACAGAAAGCCTCCATTGGCACTTCTCCCTTTAATTTAGTTTATGGGAAAGAAGTGGTCCTTCCAACTCATCTAGTGATTCCCTCTTTGGCCTTAGTTCAATTTATTGACGAAACACCAAATTCATCCTTACAACTAAGGAAGCTACGAATCCTTAAGCTAGAAGAGCAATGAGAACAGGCTAAAATAACTCATGCTCATCACCAAGCATTAGTAAAGGCTTCTTTTGATTAAAACATGGTATCTAGAGAGGACTTTCAAATTGGAGATTTAGTTTTAAAATGGGATAGGCTCACGAAGAAAAAGGCAAACATACGAAATTCTAATGAATGTGGCTTGGCCTTTTCCAAATTGCTGAAATCATAGGTCCATCTACTTTTATGTTACAGGATTTAATAGGAAAAAGAGCATCTTTACCTATTAACGGGTAGATCCTCAAAAAATACTTTCAATATAAGATCATTTTTCTATTTTTTGTAAATTAGTTTTTCCTTTATTTTGATAATAAAACAATTTGTAAATGGTTACATTTGGAATTGACGAAAAAGACTAGTATTTCTTTTAGATTTTGTTTTTTCCACTTGTATAAATAGAACTAATTTGAAAAATTGGTCGTTATTATTGAAAGATACAGTAAAAAGACTATAAGCTTGAAAATGATACTAGTTTCAACCTTGTAAATTTTGATAAAAAGCAACCTTTAGTGGGAATTTGTTTTATAGCAGTCAAATGAAAAGCATCACTAAAAAAAACGAAGATTCTTTGTAGCAAAGCTCTTTCCAAAAAACTCTACCATTGTTGTCCAGAGATATTCTTAAGGAACCAATGACTTCCTCCCCACCTAGAGAATTACGAGCTTCAAGGAATAATCCAATGATATAATTTAAACTTAAAGAATAAGAGGTTTCATTACGAGCCGACTTATCATGATCATAGATATTAGATCTTGCTGACTTTGCCAAAATTGCATACCACAACAGGGTAATGACTCAAGATTGTTGCAATCAAAAGACGAGTCTCATCACGAGCCATCTTGTTCAGCAAAGTTATAAATCAAGTGAGTGGAATTGTCATAATTTGGCTATCAAACCACGACATTGTTCTTTAAGAATTAAAACAAAATAAAAGCAATAAGTGTGGATATGGATTACCCTTTCAAAAACGTATATTTCTCCAAGTATGATACATGATCATTGCTGGGTAATAGGTAACCTTGTCGAGGCTATAGATGCCTGCTGGCAGCAGAGGCTCTACCTATGACAAATGAGCATATTTAAAACTAATTTACAAAGAATACTTTGTTTTTATCCTTACAAACCAAGTAATGGATGATGTAAATACGATGACTAGCTCTAGGAAGTAAATAATCAAAGTTAACATAGAAGAAACAAACTATCATTAATAGCTGAAAGCATGGTGTACTTTATCTTTCCATCATAAAGTTTGATTTTCCAAAAAACCCTTCTATTTTGGAAGTTTAGAAAATTCAAAAGAAAATCAAATATAACTGGTTCTTCCAAGTGAATCACCAATTGTTGTGGACAGCAGCAACCCCCCTTCTTATTTAGTTTTATTACTAATAATAAATAGGTGGGGACCCTTATCGAAAAAATTAAAAAAATAAATTAGCATTTGTATTCCCTTTTTGAATAAATCTTACTATCATAAACTTAGGAAAATATCCGCAAAATCCAAAAAGACTTAAGTTTTATGATAAATTCTCTCAAAAATAAAGCGTCGCATCGCAAAGAAAGTAATGGGTAAGATTGTGAAATCGTGATGCGAGATCACACACCGAATAAACTCATCGCATCACAGTTTTCATATGCCTCAAGTATCACTTAAGGTGAAATACCTCAAGTCGCCGATATGTGATAACATGTCTCGCAAATCACATTATGCAGAAACATATGGTAATAGATGATTGTCAAACACAATGGATTAGCGATATTGTGATTTGCAATATTGTGAAGCAAATCGCAAAATTACTTTATCGTAGATCGGAAGGGCTCATCGTTCAAAAAAGTTTTTCTGTAATCCGATGCCAAGTTATGCGCATTAATGCTAATTTAATGAGTTAGTTGATGATCATTAATGAAATATGGTTTGGATCTGATTGAAAGGTCATTTCATGTAGAGTGATATATTTTATACGATTTCGACATTTAAAGCTTTCCGGTCACCTTGTTTCTTATCATTACTCTTTCCTTATTTGTAAATTGCAGGAGCAGAAAGCAGAATGGTATACATAGTAGTTTTCAAAATATAATGGGAAAGAAGGGAAAAACTCTGATTTCTGAAGACAAAGAAATGATGCCCTTATACACAAACACCACCTGTAACAGAGATGTCGGCATCACTACTTGGGAAGGCATGTATAGTCTACTCGAGGAAGAAAATCCCAGAGTAATGGAGGTTACAACAACTACAAACTCAAGCAAGTCATCTGAGGCATCAATTACAAAACTAGCATGTTCATTCTTGCACCGGATAACAGTGAGACCCAACATCCTTCAATACATAGACATGGTCAAATGGGTGTTGGATAGTGCTGATATAACAGATAGATAATTTAAGACTTAGAGCCAAGGACTCATGGAGTCGTTCATTCCAAAAAATTTAAGGTTTATATATCCTTTGACAAAAAAGTGCGCAAGAGGCGAACAATATCACCAGGCAAGCATGGATCGAGAAATGGAGGCAGTTTTCGATGTGGGAAAAACCCCTTGAGAAGGAAAGCCTCTAATCTCTCAGTCGCCTGTAAGCCCAAAAAATTGTAGGAAAGAATGCTAAAGGGTAAAGGCAAAACACGAGCTCTAAAAACCAATGGTATTTATCAGAAATATCCTTAAGTGGTATGTAAATTTTTGATCATTTGATTTAGCATCTATAGACAAGCTCGAGATAAAAGGATGAAGAAAGAGCATAGTCCATCAAGAGGTTAACCAAGTTGAATTGGAATTCTTACTGGCAGTACTTGGTTAAACCACACAATTAATGCATGACTCTCAAATGCCTCACTAACTCTACCAAGAAGATAGTACCAACACTTGCCGATTCTGTTTTCGCAGGGCAACTAAAATCAGAGGTCAATCAACCAACTCTCCTCAAGCCGATGCTGAATGCTTGCGACCACAGAGAACAGATACATAGATAGTTAATTGCCAGATTCAATTTTAGTTTTAGTTTTAATTTTTATTTATTTTTGCCTTAGAAGAGGACAGTCATTTAAACCTCCTCCTATATTTTTGGAATAAACTATTTTTAGATTTATCTAGTAGTATTTCAACCCTTCTCATGCATTTAGAGAAGGGTCCTGAAATTTGTCAAAAATGTTTCCTCAGAACATGCAATTCTGCACCCTCTAAGGAGGTTTTGATGAATGAATGGAACAATATTTATTGATATCTGAGTTTAATATCTGCTACTGAAATGCACTTTTGTACTCTTAGTAGATGTTGAATTAAGAGGAGATAAATCATTGTTGCTAAAGCTCGTGAGTAGAACTTGTTATCAATGGTACTTTTATCTCTTAATGATTTATGCTTATGTGTTAAGGTGATATTTATGTTCAGTTATTTATATATGAATGCTTGAATGTTTGAGTTATCATTTGGCACTTCTGTACGATGATGGTTGTTCTATTTATGCTTAATATATGAGTGACTTATTATGCGATATGCTTTTCACAATTGTTTAAGCTAACTTTTTATATGAAACGATTCATCTTTATTGAATTATTTTCTCATAGCAATTGAATGATCTTTATTACCAATTGCTATTATAAATTATTTTAGATCGCATAAATGAAAGATTAAATCCCGGGTTAGTTATATAATTAGATATTTCTATTCATTAGAATACAATTGCATGTTGTTAAATTAGAGTTAGAATAAAAACATTTTACTTAGGAATTATTAGAAAGGAAATGTCAATTCTCAACACACACATACACAAATTGGGAAACTAGTCCCATTATCCCGAGTCGGACCCACCATCCCAAATGGAAAAGGAGCTACTTAAACGTGTGGACCGGGTGGGTATCCCCCTTGTTGTAGACCTGATTTTCGGGGCTTCAATAGGCCCACAAACCTTTTGGCACTTCATCTTCTAGGTTTAAGGCTTTATATCAATAGGGTTTTTTCCTTTTGTTAAAAATCCATTCTTTCAGGATTTTGTAATAGCTTCTATGAATGGATGTAGTCATCATTTCTATCTTTCTTCATACATAGTTACCACCATTCTAGCTAGTTTGTGTTCTACATTGTTTTGCTATTATTTTTTAAGAACATGTCACTTGTATTAACCAATATTTTAAAGGGGACAGTACCCTTAGATACATGGATTTCTCAATTATGCTTGTCACATGATTTATCTTATATGATCTCCCAAATATACCACTATATAATACTGTTTTACATGAAATTTTTCAAAAAGAAAGTTTCCAATAGAGAATTATTTTCTGCGTGGCTTGCTACTCACTCATGCATTACTAGTTTCCTCCACTATCTGCACTAGATTCTCTGAATTCATCTGGTCCAAAAGTTTTCCTAGAAGTTTTACTCCGAGAGAGGAAGGATCATGAAGGCCAAAGATCTCCTTGAGGATGCCTACAATTGTTTCTTGAACCATCACCTCTATTCCCTCGACCTTCGAGTTGAGATTGTTAACTTTGGTGGCCAAGTTTACTGCTGCTTCGATTCCACCTATGTCCTACAACCTATCCTTCACCCAATGTTCAACCATTCTGCATTTACTCCACAAATAGGGAAATGTGGTATTGGTATGTAAGATGTTATATCCCAAGGTGAATTCACATGATGTATGAATTTTTTTTCCTTGAAAGTGACAAGGTCCTTCTTCGTTAACCACTTGGAGGGGAATTTTATCCTTGTTATTGATAATGAGAGTCATCGCTCGAGAGTTGTCACTAATGTCTTGAATAAATTATTAATTAATGCTAGGATAGGTCTTGGGGTTTGATCATTCCAACTTGTCTTGAGGATTAATATATACCTTGCCTGCATTATATTATACCATCCGGTCTTCATGGAATATAATGAAATGATGGGTTTCCTTGATCGAGGATAAAAACACCTTGTTCAAGACATGCCCCTTTGTTGGTTTTCTCATTTCTTATTCTCTCTTTTAATGTGGAAAAAGGATATGGGTTCAAATTTTTGAATTTGTTTCTAAATATCCAAGGGAAGTGAATGTTTCTCACTCAGATCTTTGGCTTTGTGAAAAATTTGGATGATTAGTATCATATCATGCAAAACAATTATGTGGTGAATGCCTCTTGCTAGAGCTAACTTTAGACCTTGCCAAAGTGCTAATGCTTTGTCCTAGTTATTGGAGGAATTTTCGAACCCCCATGTGAATTTTATCTCTATTTCTTCATTGGGGCAGTAAATTACCCCTCATGCTCATGCCTCCACCTTTCTTGCTATTTTATTTATTAATAGTTAGATTTTCACTATATTTTTTGTGTCCTTTGTCATATTTCTTTAGGTGCGTTTTTCAATTCCTTTTTTTCCTTGTAAAGTATTCACATTAATTTTTTGTTGTTCCTTCATCAACATTTCATTTCTATCCTTGTAGCTAAGCACCTCCATTTTAATACTCCTCATAGTCTCCTCTTAGTATTTATTCTCTCACCTATCCATTCCATGCCCTTTTGACTTTGTCTCAGCATTACCCATGCTAATATTCATACCTATGACCTCCTCTTCAGGATGGTATGACCCCTAAGAACTCCTTATTGATAAGTACCTTCATATATATATATATATATATATATATAATATTATCTATATATAATATTAGGTCCTTATAATAATTATTATATTCCCTCATTGTTATTTTCTGTGTAGCCCCTATATTATTATTTTTTGCATATGTAGTCCCCATATTGTTATTATTGTGCCCCATAGAAGCACACTATTGTTATTGTTCTTCCCGTACATTATTATTGTTATGTCAGCTCTCATTATATTGTAACGCCTTAGACTCCTATACATAGAAAGAAGGTTTTGTCATTTAAATCATCCAAGAATTTTTCATTTCTCTAATGTAAAGGAGGTTTACCCCTTGAAGAGGCTAATTTTGAAGTCGTTGATCTATGTATTCCTCTATTTTGTGAGTTGGTTGCATAACATTTGGTATCAGAGCTTTGGATTCTAGGGTTTTGTTGCTTCAAACAGGCCATCATGGCATTTTCGCTATAACGTTTTTTACACAAAGCTTAAGAAGTTGAAATTGTAACCACGCAGAGATGAAATCATGATGAATCTCCAGTACAATTTTCAAATATTTTAATGCTATATTTTTTGAGATATGATCTGGGGAAGTTAGGGTTTTTCCACGCTCCATAATTCCATCTCAAATAGGTGACATTGGGAAACTCATCATAACTTTCTCTCTAACCATCGGATTCAAATTTCCTAAAAAGTGATAGAAACAAGATAGTTTATAGTTTTTGGATATCATTTTCTGGGCCAAAGGTTGAAATTGTGACATGTGGCACCCTGTACAATTTCACTCTACTAAACAAGCCTATAGTCAAGTCATCATGGGAGATTGAGCATAAATATTTCTTGGAGAATCCAATATCAATTAGACTTGTGGGCTTGCAAAGAGGACTCAAATAGATACTATAGGATGAAATTATAGACCTTGGAGGTCCGAAATGACATAATTACAATAGATTCAATATCGAGCTCCTACAAAGTGAAAAATGAGTAACTTTTGTTTGAAAACTTAGTTTGAAGTGATTCAAGGGGCATATTTAAGAATAGATATCATTGTTTGATTCCAAAACACACCAAAACAAAAAAATGGACACACTTAGTAAGAAACTAGAAAGTTCTTCAATGACGCATGAAGAAGAAGAACAAATGCAGCATGATATAGAAAATTTATGAGACCAAGTGCAACAAATTTTGCTCTTGCAAAAAGTAAAAAAAAATGAACTGGAAGCCATGATGAATGTTAAGACAGATGTTATAAAAGGGGTCATGGAAGCTAAGATCGATGGTATAGAAGCAAAACTAAAAGGTAACATGGAAGATTTGAAGAAAGATTTGACAAAGTTGTTACAAGAAATGCTTCCTAATTGTGAAAAGGTAGTAGAGGAAACTCATGATGAGAACAAAAGAAATGTTAATAATGATTTCATAGAATCTAATGTTGGATTGAAGACCCACCACATTTGAAGGATCCCATAACATGGATACTACATATGGAGCAATATTTTGATCTTCATAATGTGCAAAACATAGAAAAAGTATGTATTGCAACTTTATATTTAGAATCCAATCAGTTTGTACAATATCAATGGATTTTCTATCGTAAACAAATTGTCGCTTGGCCAATTTTTATGGAGGAAATCATAACACCTTATGAGGATTCTAAGAGAAACACCTTCTTTATCCAATTGATAAATCTCAAACAAAGGGGTTCAATGGTGGAGCACATTAAGGAATTACAGAAATTGAATATAAGGGTAAATGATATTCAAGAAGGGAATAGGATTAATGTCTTCATAGTGACTTTAAAGGATAACATCCAATACAAGGTTCACCTTGGGGAACCTGATTCATTAGAGAAGGCATTCAAGTTGGCAAGAAAAATTGAAAGAAAAATTATGGCAACAACTAAGTCTACTAGTCACAACAATAAAAATGGAAGTGTTTTTTCTCCTAGCCTTCCATAACCTACAAGGTTGACGGCACAAAATTTGGAAAAAAAAATAGCAAAAGGGATTTGTTATAGCTGTGATAGAAAATACACTAAAGGTCATAAGTGTATTGAGAAGAAATTATTTTACATATGTTGTGAAGAAGAGGAAAAAAATGAACAAGAAACATCAAAAGAAAAGGATATACAATAGGAACCAACCCTAGAGAAAGAAGAAATGAATTCATCCATCAAATCATCTTTAAGATAAAATTCTAAGGTTCAAGCAGTGCAAGATCACATCAAGCATCAACAACAAGTTCTCCAACTCTTAAAGGATAACCTCACTCTAGTGCAGAATAGAATGAAACAACATACAGATCAACATCGCAGTGAAAGAATTTTTGATGTAGGTGACTCAGTATTTTTTATTGCTACAACCATATAAAAAAAATTCCCTCAAGAAAGCTAAGAAGGATAATAAATGATCACCAAATTATTATGGTCCTTAGAAGGTGGTTCAAAAGATTGGTACAATGGCATACAAATTGGAGCTTCCTATATCTTCTTGAGCACACTAAGTTTTCCATGTTTCATGCTTGAAGAAGGTTATAGGTGACAAGCTCTTAGTTCAAACAATATTGCTAGAACTTGATAAAGAAGGAAAAATAATATTGGAACCTGAAGTATTCATGGGAACAAGAATTCGCCAACTACAAAATTGATGAGTTTCAGAGTATCTCATCAAGTGGAAGAACTTACCCACCGAAGATTCCACATGGGAGGATGATAATTTTATACATAAGCATCCATAACTACTCAAGCGTTGAGGACAACACTTTTTTTAAGGAGAGGGGAATGTTAGATCCCTATAATCCTAGTGTATTCCCTCATTTTTATTGTTAGTGTAGCCCCCTTATTGTTATTATTATGGTCGTGTAATCCCCATATTGTTATTATTGTAGCCCATAGAATCCCACTATTGTTATTGTTGTGCCCTTACATTGTTATTGTTATGTAGGCTTTGATTATATTGTGACCCCTTAGACTCCTATATATAGAAAGGATTTTTTGTCATTTGAATCATCCAAGAATTGTTCATTTTTGTAATGTAAAGGAGGTTTCTCCCTTAGAGAGGGTAATTTTGAAGTCATTGATCCATCTCTTCCTCTCTTTTTTGAGTTGTTCACATATATATATATATATATATATATATATGTTCTCATTGGGCATGAACTGAGTTTGCATTCCTTCCCATAAACACTTGGCACACTTGTAACTAACTTTTCTACCTTTGAATTCCCACTTGGGCCCCATGGTTAGCATGACATCTTTACTAAACTCTTCCAATATGGAAGGGTCCCCACTTCATTTTCCACCTTTCCACATGGTATTATTTTATTGGCTAGTATTTAATGTAAGCTCCACTCCCTACTTCCCTGCATAATGCGTAACTTACACACTTATAGATCTCATGGTTGATCTTAGATTAGATCAAAAACCCACACTTCATATTAGGTCATAACAGGCATGCTATTTTATAGTAAGTTTCTCCCCTGATGGATCCAATTGGAAAGATTACCATGATCCAACTACCTAGATACATATTGCATTATAAACTGCATGTGAATTTAGATTGAGTTACATCATAGAATCCAATGATCATGATCCACTTGATCTAACGACATATGTCTCTTATTGAATCCCTACATGCACAAAGGTTAAGAGTTGCACCTCTAATGGATTCAATTTCCATTACACAATTGATATCAGGGCCCAAATATCAAATCAAATCATGTAGGGTAATATATAGTTACACTTCATATTAATCTAATGACTAACATCCACTTGATCCAATGACCCAGATTTATATGAGATCACCAACATTTGTTTGATTTAACATAGAAATTCATGAATCCATAATTGATAAAATCACATAAGCATGAATTCATGAATCCATACTTGGTAAAATCACATAAGCATGCATTCATGATCAACATCAAAACACTTACAACCTCATCATAAATTTGACATTTCATTGTCGAGATTACATTTTTTAATAAAAACTAACTAAATTGTGACTTTATTATTATTATAAAAGTAATTAATATATGATTTAAACATATATAGATTTTAAAAAACATGTAGTTCATACCTAGATTCAATGGACTTGACCATGGAGATTCTTAACCTTTTACAATATCATCGACCAATACCACAACGCCCAAAAACCATATCTCATTTCAGTCAACATATTTTATATATATTTTTCTTAATTTTAATTTATAACTTTTTTTATTAAATTGAAAAAACAAAACTACCTTTGAGATAAATCTCAACCCTCTATCGTTCCTACTAATAAAAATATTTCATGGATATTCCTTGTTAAATCACTACCATCCATCTATTAATTATTGATAATTAAAACAAAATTTTGGAAGCCTTATTTCAAAATAGACATGCCTATCAACATGAACAACATCCCAATCCTCTTTGATCCATCTTCGAACCTGTAATAGTTTCTTTTATCTATAAAATGATTTGTTTTATTTAAATACATTTTAGTCATTATGTCAAGATGCACATATATACATATTTGAAACATGTCTTACAAAATAATAATTAATGCTAAAATTATAATACATCTAGCAAAGTAGCCATAAATATGTAAAGCACTAATTTAGATGTATAAGGGGTAAATAACTGAAGTGTAATTTTGTGTATCAACTAATTTGATGTTTCTTAAAGCTTATAGGTTAGATGGCACTAGCTTAGAACATATAAATAAATTGAATTTTATAATTTATTGAGGGTTTAATTATTTTATTTCTATCCTCTTTTGTAGGTCCATGTCATCAAATATGACACACTCTAAAAAGGGAATTTAGTCATAATGATCATCATGTACTATCACACAACGTGAGAAAAATTCTTTTTAAAATTCTATTTTTTTAATCACATTTCGAATATTTATATTACTAAAAAAATATCGCATATAATGTTTGGGAGATGTGAATATAGCTAGGATTATAATCAAGATCTTGATTTTTGCTGATTATGTGAACTCATGCCTAGAGTAATACATAGCCTACAAGTAAATATTAGAGCATAAAAAGCCTTTGACATAGAGTTTTGGATCTACATGAACATAGTGGAAAACAAAGGTAGTTAGATTTTCCTTAAAAGAGAAAAGAAAAATGCAGCCTCAAAATTATTTTTGGTGGAAAATTTCTGGAAATAACTCTGGAAGATAATCCTTGAGGTTGGATTTCCACAAAAAAATTGGTTGGAATAGAGGCACATGAAAAATGATGCTAGGAGTGGAAATATCTCTTTCTACTTCAAAATAAATGTGGGTTAATAGAGACATAGGAATGAAAGGTGTTGCATTCCTTCAAAAATCTCATCACATCCGTGATCTTGTGGTTGTGAAGTTTTGGGCCCAACAATACCCAAAATTACATCATAAATGACATAATCATGAGAAAGAATGTCCAACACAACATGCTTCTTCCAAAATAAAAATTATAGCCAATAAAGTTATAGGCTCTTATAAAACCAATTTTGTTTAGAAAAAAATAGTGCCAATGAAAAGTGAGAAGCTTCTAGAAAAAATCACCCAAGGGTGGTTTGAGAATATGTAAGAAATCATGGAATCTATAGCGTGGATTATGGATTAAGGATTAGGTGCATAAAAGAGAGTAGTTTCCCAATACATAAACGGGAAATCAAAAACCATATCCAAGAATGTTACAACATAAGAAAATGGAAGAAATGGACCAATTGGAAACAAGGGTATGTTGATAGTGCTACACCCACCAACATTCAGGGGATCTCCACAGTATGAAGTCCCAATGAGACCCCGCACCATTTTGTGTAGGAGTCTCATTCGGTGTAAAGGCCTGGTTGCCAAATCCTTAAAGATTTTCCATGGCTCTAGCTATCAGCATGAGAGAGGGATGCAATGGTGTCTTCGAAAAGCAAGGTAGGTGTTCCTAGTGAGTGTGCAGTTGCACTTGTGTCAAGGTTCTTCTACTGCAAAGGGGAGAAAAAGTGAGCCTCTAAGTGAGAGGTGATATTACCACCTAGGAAGAGACACACATTAGCCAGAAGGGTATGTCTAATAGCCAGCAGAATAGTCCACAATAGATGCAATGGTCGTTACAACCAACAAACATGGAAATATCTCTCTAATATATCACCGAATAGTCCAAAAGGATGGGATGACAATAGCAACCATTACAACACATTCTCAATAAGATAAGAAATAAAACAACCAAAATAGTTCAACTATCTTAGTACATGTGAAAGAAAACATGAAATACAAACATCCACGGAATAGTCTTACACACATTCATAATCCATGCATGAAGAATGTGTTTGCCTTAAAGGCTTATGTTATTAACAAAAATTTCCAATACATGTGTTTACAATGTACATCACTAGCCCGAATAGTGGGACATTGGAGCAACTCCCTTCTCCTCAAAGAACTTGTTGATCTCTCTAATGCCTTGCAGGAGGAGCCAAGGTGAAAAGTCCTTTTCTCATACAATGATGGGGTATACAAAACCCAGGGGTGATGCTTCATCTTTGTGACTTTTTGAATACGCTCATGAATTTTTAACTTCCTATGATTTTTCACATTACATGACCCTCCATATTCATGTGTGTCCTTCGGACTTCCACTTTAAAATACATTTGAATACAATATACATGGTCCACAATAGTGATGTGGCATATGACCACTCATGACATGACACTGTTCACATGGGCTTATTTGTGATGTGGAAATGCCAAGTCACTACTTCTGTTGAGTGCTGGATGACTTCTTGGATGTTCTTTCTCTTCATCTCCACATAGCTTGGTGATGCAGAGTCTCTAATGATCTTTAGTCTTGGATGGTAGTTGGAAACTAGTGTCCCTTTACTTCATCTTCATTGATTCGCTTGTGAGTTCAGCTACAAGAAATTCTTTAGGCATGCTTCCCTCCTTCTCCTTCTCCATCATCTCACAATGACTTGATAGTGTACCTATATCTATAATTCACTCATGTCGAGATGACACTAATCTAAAAACCCCCTAGTCTAAGATGATGCATTCTTATCCATGAAATGAGCTCGGGACAGGTCTCAGACCTAAGAGGGGCCCAGTGACTACGCATTGCACATTTCCAAAAATAAAGGGGAGATCATGGGCTATGAGACCATGCAATGTGCAGCTCATGTATGCTTGAAGGAAAAAATTACACAGTTTCTATAGGAAGCGTGGTTCGTCTAAGGGAAAGGACAATGGGAAGAGAATATGCATAGTTTTGGATTCCAATGGAGGGTGGGATTATGCACATTACACAATTCTAGTAGTAAAGGGAATAACTTGAGGGTTGAAGATACAAAGTGCGCAGTTCAAGGAAAACTCGAAGACACAACTACACAATTTTGGGGGTGAAGATCAAGAATTTGGGCTCAGGAATTGAATAGAGCAGTAGCCCTGGAGCACAGGGACTGCAGATTGCACAGTGCCAAAAAACAATGTCACAACTTAGAGGGATGTGACTACATAGTGCATAGTTCAGTCAAGGCCTAGTAAAGCTAAGTTTCTCAGTCAAGAAGATTTTTTCAAAAATGGCCAAGTGTGACATTGGTGATGCACTATGATGGACTTTGATTGTGATCACACTCTTGGCATACTTTTACAATACGATAACATAGATCATTAGAACACATAAAAAAAAAATTCCCCTCCGTGTGACTACCTCCTAACAAGATAAGACAAGTGTGACACTTAAGATAGGCTTTAGGACGACCGTGACAACACTTGAACGACACTATTCAAGACTTTGTGTATGGATGTGACATATGTCTACATGGTTGAGACAACTCATATACATAATTACTGACCTTTGAAACCTTTAGAAAAAGCCATTTTTCTTGATTGAGTCCAAGATTTTCAAATAAGTACTGTGTACACCGAGGGGAACTTCAGTCGACAATACGGGTTCTAGTAATTCTTCTGAATTTGTGCCCTTCATGTTATGCCCTTGATTTTCTTGGATGAAAACTTCATTATTTTGTTGCAACAAACTAAAGCGTTGCTTGTTATCCCTCCTAACTACCTCTCTAAGGGTGACGTATCATACATAATTTGTGGAACATCCAACCTTACATTACGTACGTATGTGAAATTTGGGCATTGCCCTCTTATATTTATATTTTTATGCATTGGATTATAATCAATATCTTGATTTGAGCATATAATGTGACACTCATGCCTAGAGAAATACATAGCCTACAAGCACATATTAGAGACTTAGAAACGTTTGGCTTAGAGGTTGCGTTCTAAACGTAGTGAGAGCTTCACTCAAAAAGAAAAGAAAAATGGAGCCCCAAAATTAGTTTTGGTGGAGACTTCTTGAAGATAACCCAAGAATACATGTAAATGGAAATGACTCTCGGAGTAGTGGAACCTCTTTTTCTACTCTAAAATAGATGTAGGTAAATAGGATATAGGACTAATGTTACGTAAAATTCACTGGGGTTTGGAGTCAAGGTTGACATAGTTAAACAATGATGGTTTTTGGGCACATGGTATTGTGTACTGATAGTTTTCTATCCATGGTATCACATGTAATGGAGCCTATGTAATGTAAGCATGTAAGCAATTTAAAATATCTGCCCAATTAAAAATTAAAATACAATAAAAGTTAAAATTGATATACGGGTGTCTCAAATAATAATAAAAAGTAAAAATAATAAACAAGAAGTTAAAAGTAATAAATAAAAGGTTAAAAATAATATAAACCTTAGTATCGGGGATAAGTGAACATTTAAATGTTGGCTCTTTGTTATAATGTCACGGGCCAATGACATGGCTTATTAACACTGCATCCCAAAAAACCATAATTTATTTCACAACCAAAATATGTGCTCTACAACCCAATATAGATGTGTAGATGTAATGTATGTAAACAATTTTAAATGTTGGCCCAATAAAATAAAAAAAGGTTAAAAGTGATATTGGGGAGATGAGTATAAACATTTAAATGTTATCTCTAATAATAATAAAAAAGTTAAAAAGAATAAACATGAAGTTAAAAGTAATAAATAAAAAAGTTAAAAGTAATATAAACCCTAACATTGGGATAAGTGTAAGAATTTAAATGTTGTCTCAATTAATAAAAAAAAGTGAAAGTAATAAAAATAATCAAATTCAATTTATTATGTTTTGATTTTGTTATTACCTAGTGAATAGACTTTGTTATAATGTCATGGGCCAATAGCATGGATTATTAATACCACATGACCAAAAATCATAACTTATTTGAAACCAAAATATTTTCTAACAATACAAGATTCTTAACCATGGATATTCATCCCCACTTTAGCATAGATATTATTAAGTTGTAAAAGATAGGTTTGGTCAATACCAAAAAACATAACTTATTTCACAATCAAAATGTTTTATGTGAGTATGAAAATATTCTCAATAATTGATATTCACTCCCACTCTACCGCGGATATTATTAATTTGTAAATATGCTTTGTTACAATACCATGGGCCAATACTATGGCTTATCAATACCACATGCCCAAAAAACATAGCTTATTTCACAATCACAATATTTTATAACGGTATAAAAATATTTTTAACCATGGATATTCACCCCCACTTTACCATGGATATTATTAACTTGTAAATAGGTATCATTAAAATACCATGGGTTATCAATACCACATGCCCAAAAAACATAACTTATTTCACAATCAAAATATTTTAAAACATTATGACAAGATTCTTAATCATAGATACTCACTCTCACTTTGCCATTGATATTATCAACTTGTGAGTAGGCTTTGTTATTAATAACCAATATAGGTCCATCTTAACTAAGGATCTAATTAATGAGAGAAAGCAATGTGATTTACAATAATAGAGGAAAGAGAGTGCATGATTTTTTTAAGTTTTTCATTAGGTATTTTAGTTGACATGAACAATCCGAAACATAGGTTCAATATTTTACAACCAATTAAGTATTTTTTAATTTATATACTTTCTTAAACACAATACAATGGGATCAAATTTAAGAGAGAGAGGGTTTGACAAGGGACAAATGGAGAGAGAGTGAGGGAGAGAGGAGAGGAGAGAAGATAAAGAAGAGGAGCGGAGAGAGATAGGGAGAGAAGGGGAAGAGAGAGAGGGAGGCACAAAGATGGAGGGGAGAGAAAGATGGAGAGAGGGAGGGAGATAGTGACAAAGTTGGAGAGAGAGAGAGAGAGAGAGAGAGAGAGAGAGAGAGAGAAGGGGAAGAGAGATAGAGAGAGACAAAGAGAAGGGGAAGAGAGATAGAGAGAGACAGAGAGAAGGGGAAGAGAGATAGAGGAAGACACAAATATGGAGGTCAAAGATAGAAGGAGGGAGGGAGGGAGATAGTGACATAGTTTGAGGAAGAGAGAGAGAGAGAGATGGGGGAAGAGATAGAGGGAGGTGGGAGAGAAAGGGAGAGAGAGGAAGTAAGAGAGAGAGGAATTGAGAGAGAAAAGGACAAAGAGTTTGCGTTTGAGGGGGAGAGGGAGCGAGTGACAAGGGAGAAATGGAGAGAGAGTAAGAAAGGAGGGTAGGAGGGAAGAGAGAGGTAGATAAGGGGAAGAGATAGGGAGAGAGAGAAGGGGAAGATAGAAAGAGGGAGGGAGAGAGATAGATAGATATATAGAGAGAACGTGTATATCTCGTGGATGAGATAGAGAGAGGGAATAAGAAAGAGACACATAGATACAAATATACATGTTATATATTAATATATAACCAACGTATATCCATTTAATCCTGGATGTATAAAGCATCGTGGTGGATCAAATCTCTTGAGGTAAGGATGTGCAATCATTTCCTGAAGTTTAAAACTCAAAAAAAGGTTTTCACCTTGAAATATTGCATCCCTCTTGGTGCTTGATACATCCGGGTTAAGATGGATCTAGGGTGGTTTATAATAATACAAGATTCTTAACCATGGATATATACCCCAAATTTATAGTGGATATTATTTAATTTTAAAAAATAGGCTTTGTCAATACCATGGCTTATCAATACCACATGCCCTGTTATCACCAAAAAACAAAGGTTTGGATTTTGTTAGTCATGGTCTTAGATAAATGTCAAGTCACACTATGTTTCAATAGGAAGTTGATAGGTTAGGAGTCTCTGAGGCTTAATTTTTCATGTCCAAATAAAATCTAGCATGATTTTTCTATGTTTCATAAATCCTACAGTCTTGTTAGAAACTCATAGCTTAAAGCCAATCTAAAATTTTTTGGAATTAGCCCTGAAACCATGTTTTCGTAGCACAGACAGTGTAAATTGTCTGTTTTGCACTATGAACATACTGCTCTTTTCGTAGTGCTTTTCCTTGCGCGCTACGAAAGCATGGATTCATAACAACAACCTTGTCAAACATCAATCTGTTAGAATTTCGTTAAAATTTTAATTATTAAGTGTCAGCTAGGAGTCAGTCCTTAAGCATGTCACTGCTCAAAACTCATCATTTCGAATTTAGGGTTCATTATGAAAGATAGTTTCAAAATTTGAAAGTGGTTGGCTGGTCTTAATGTTTTAGTTTGCATGCAAACCCTTGAAACATAATTGTTTTCAAACAATAAACTTTTGTAATTGTCACCAAGGTGTTCTTCACTCAGCATTCAGGCGAGGCTAACCACCACTGGCAAGAAAGGTTGATCAATTGAGTTTTGAGGGAGGCTGGTTTTGTCATAGAAATTCAGAAGAGAAGATGACAGAGGAGAAGAAATGGCACAGGTCTGGACATTGCTTGAGAATAGAGCCTGAAAGCACTGAGGTCCTCATCAGAGACAAAGCAGTTGTTGAAGCCTTCAAAAAATCAGGGTACTGGAAGTTTTGTAAGAAGTTGTAGGGAGGGCATACCCAGGTGACAAAGGAGTTTGCACTCCATTTCAGTGGCTTAAGTACAAAGGTTGGAATGCTTCATTTGCAGGTTTCTCCAAAGGTCATAGCATTAGTGATAGAAATTCCTAGGGGGCAAGAGACATGGTTCAAAAACTTTAGATTCGACATGGAACCATGCAAGGTGTTCCTGAAGCCACAGTTTTCAGAAACTGACTTAACCAAGGCAGTTCCCAAAGACTACATCAAGGACAACTATACCAACTTGCTCTTTAACATTCAACGTTATTTCACCTGTGAAGGCAGATATCAAAAGGTTTATTCATACATTTTTAAACTACTTTTACATTTTACTGGTATGAATTCTCTAGATTTGCATTACTTATTATTTTTGAAGTATAGCTAAGATGGCAGATAAAGTATAGTTAAAATCCCAAGGATGTGAGACCTCCTTGTTTCATCATGATCTAATTAAATTGACAGTTCTACATGAGCTCAAAAGGGTCAACAAAGATTGGTCTTCATTTTTGTTTGTATGTGACTTTGGAACAGAAAAACAAGATGCAGACACTAGCCCTAGGGTTAAAGGAACTCCATCAACAGAAACCAGCAAGTATGCAATGTCCAGGGAAAAAAGGTATAGTAAGTTAAAGCCTAGGAAGCAGGTGAAAGAGCAAGCAAGAAAAACCCCAGCAGTGCAAAGCCCAACATTCATTCTTGAAACTCCTAAATCTACCAAGGAAAAGATATTTGAGGTTAGGGGAAGGATACAAGAGCAGTCAACTAACAAACCACTTCAAAAGAGGTTGACTAGAAGCCAAGTTGCAAAGGAAAAAGGAAAAACAATGATCTCGGGAGAAGGTTCAAGCTTGAAGGGTGATTTAAATGATATCTTAAAGGCCATTGACATTACAGAATCCCCTTTAGTGCAGGCAGATGTTACGAAATTTGATCAAAGGAAGTCAAAGAAAGTGAAACCCTCCAAGAAACTAGAATTTGAAGATGATGTTGCAGCTTTTGTTTTTAAACCTAGAAAGCTCTTAACCAGGCAATCCAAGAAGATATAGGAGTCCAATGTTGAATTGGAGAGAACAGAGGAAACCTTTGTTGTTCAAGAGGAGTTGATAGACTTACCATCTCCAAGACCTAGAGGAGACAAAAACACAGTTCCTGCCACTCAAACAGAAAAGGCCAGTTATGAAGTTATGGAAGAAAAATTAAAAGCTACCAACAATGAAATTTCTAAAATAAGAGTGAGAGCAAGAGAGCATGCTATTGAAAAGTCAAATTTTAAAAGGAGAAGGCTCTCTGGGAGGTTGAAAAGGTGTCCAAACCAGGAATAGTTAGCAGTGAGAATCAATACTTCACTTGGACTGTTCCTGCAATCAAAGAAGCCAGATTTGTAAGGAAAGTTAATGCTCAGCTCAGAGCTACAAAAAAGGGGTTGAAAAGGAACTTTGAAGATCTGGAAATTCAACTAATAAAATCTGGACAAGGGTCTACAACAATTATGAAACAGGGTGTTGTAAAGAGGCAGTGAAGGAGATATATTATAATAGTTTTGGCACACAAAAAGAATCTTGGCATATAAAGGAAGCACAGCTAAGAAGAAGAACATTTACAAGGATTAGTGACTTTTCTTTTTTGGTTGATCATATGAGTCCTCTTAGAATTTTGAAGAAACTCCCCAAATTACAGATGTTTGAAGGTCGTGCTGAAAAAAGAACATCACACAGTGGTTTCGTAGTGTGCTACGAAACTGTTGAAGATGATTATTTAGCACTTATGGATGCTTTTCGAAGGTAAGGTTGGTTTAGTTCCAGATTTTGAGGTTGCTAGTAGATTGTTATGAAACCAGCTCACAAAAAGATAGAAAAGAGAGATCCACGCCTTAGAATTCAGCCTCTTCGAGGGGCCAACCTCCTTTACATTACATAAATGAACAATTCTT
>APFE030484535.1:0-10657 GCA_000404065.3 Pinus taeda
CAAGGGAGTGAAGAGTTGATCTGCTCTTAAGAAAAAACAAGTGCATTGTTTGGAGAGGATTTGGTTTAGAAAGTAGTGGAATATGAGATATTTATATAGATATTATAAAATTAAATATGATTTTTATTCTAATTTGGGTCATTAAAAGAAACCTTGCATCAATAAGTGGGTTGATTGCAGGGGAGTGAAGAGCTGATATGCTCTTGAGAAAAAACAAGTGCATTGGTTGGAGAGGAATTAGTTCAACAAGTAGTGGAAGATGAGATCTTGTTATAGAACTTATAAAATTGAATATGATGTTTATGCTAATTTGGGTCATTAAAATAATTGTGTTTACGAGACTGAATTGGTGGCAGTTTCAATAACAAGTAAGCTATGTCAAAAGAGAAGGAGAAAAAGATCACTTGGATGAAGAAATGGTGATAGAACCTGGCAGTAAAACTATGAAGAGTGGGCAGTTGAATATGAAACAGCCAACAACTTTGAAAGTTGCGGAGAAAGCGTTCTCAAGAAGAGGTTCTGCTATAGAGAACCTAGAGAAGAGAATATACCAAGAGGATGACTTGGTATGGGTGACAAGTCACATAATTTTTAGAAAAAGGGCTAGTTGCAACTCACTAGTAGACAAGGAGAATTCAACAAGAGTAAGATATGAAGATGATTTTTATTAGTAATACCAAGGGTTCATAGGAAAGTCACAAGTAGAAGAAAAAAATGTCAAGGCAGTTGGACTCAAAGGAATGAGTGATGAAGGATTTGGGGAGGAGATGGTTGGGTTGAGAATATAACTCAATCATGTGAAATAATTGCTACAAGAAAGTCAAAATGACTAGAATTATGAGAAGGAAGAATGGTGCTGAATAGGAAAGTCTGCAACAACAAAGGGATGACAACAATAAGAATATTTATGTAGCAACAATTATGTGTTCAAGTGAATATTGAACAAGGAGGTAATGGCCCTTTTTTTCCCCAATTCATTGTCGATTGATTGTTGATTACAAGTAATAGTGATGAGTATTTGTAGTTGAGTATAATTGCAAGGAACCTTGTGGCAGAAAGTGAGGAAGAACAGAAAATTTCTCAAAGTAAGTGGTTGAGTCAATTGAATTTAGAATATATAAGAGTAAAGAGTGTTGAGATGAAGATTCTAGAGGAAGGAGTAAACAAAAATACCAAGAGAAGACTAGGAAAGGAAGAGCTTAGTATGATATTACAAACAGGTTGATGGAGTTAGCTTGTTGCAGTGGCTTATGTGCAGCTCACCGTGAACAGGGAGTAGCTCATAGAAGAAGGATTTTTTTTACTATTGAAAGGGATATTAAAGGTTCACAGAGAAGCCATAATAGATCAAGTTAGGACAAACTTGATAGAGAAGTAGCTGAAATCAAATTACATCTAGAGATGATGAGAGGACTGCTCCATAAAGATAAGGAAGACTAGGGTTATAGATGAGGTCTCCAAAAGGAAGAAAATGGGATTTGTTATAGGTGAAGCTGAGATAGAGTTAAATGTTGAGTTAGAGGAAAATAAAAAAGGGAGTTGAGTTACCGCCATGGAAGAAAAACCTAAGGGTGATGAAAACATGTGATAAAGTAGATGAAGATTTGAGGAGAAACTTGAAGACAACAAAAATCAGCCAAGAACTGACTTAGGAGGATGAAATTGACAAACGGAAAGTAGGAAGGTATATTTGGTTTAATGAAGAGACAACCTATGATTATGAGGAATTTTTTGGCAAGTTTGAACAATTCAACAGTAAGTAAAATTTTAGAGTTCACAGTGGAAGTGATAGAAGAAGGTACAAGTTGATTTACAATTTGCTAAGAGATTTGTTTCATTGTGCAGGTGATATTGGAGGTAGGTGACGAGATTTCCAGCAGTCTAGAATAATCAGTGCTCATAGGGTTCTAGAGAAGAGAACTAGGAAGATGCCAAAAGCCCAAACTCAAGAGAAAGTTTCGTGAGGTATCGTGCAGCAAGGTGGAGGCTTGTTACTGCAGAGGCCTGTTGTAGCTCATGAGTTGAGGTTGTCACAAGAAGATCAGATGCACATCACTAGAAGGCCATATATTTAAGTACACTGGGAGTCTGAAGTAGGTGCATAAATGGAGCACAAAGTTCGATGAAGACTGGACCGAAGCTTTCCAATGTGATGAGATGGTCACATGGTGATTTTGGGAGATATTTTAACTGTTTTGTAGATATTTACATTTGAAAATGGGTTTTTTAATTTAGAGGAATTATTTTTTAATGTAGATGTAATTTTATTTTCCCTTATTTGTGAGAAGGGGAAACAAACCATGAATTGTGACTCTTGGTTACCTATGTTAGCTTTCTTTATAAAGAAATGAGAATTTGAGAAGAAGAGTGTGTGTAATAGTGTTAGAGTGAAGAAGAAAATAGGAGAAGCTCCAACACTAGGAGAAGGGGCATAGGATGAGAGTCCTAGGATGCACATGCACACATTGTGAATCTAGCCAATTTAATGTATGTATGGATTTCATTAATGAACAATTTTCTTAGATGCCTCTATGGTTGTGTACTTCTCTTTTTGTCTATCATTAATGAGTTGTCTGTTTGTGGATAAATCAATTTTTGTCTGAAACTATGGCCATCACATTTTATTATTGTGCATCATTATTTTTAGGAATCTAGAGTTGGTAAGAATTTGAATGTGTCATGGTTGTATGCCCTTATGTCAAATCGATTCTTTGGTTTAAGTGCAATCTGGGGAGGTAAACATTTCATCCTTGTGTGTATGAAGTTGTAACTTCATACGGTTTTCACAGTAGTTTCTAAAGTGTTAGGAATGTATGATTGTGAGTCTATTGATGTGTGCTACTATTGTTGGTATATGGTAGTTCCGTAGGTGGGTTTCGAGCATTTTTGAGATGTTGTATACCTGTTAAAAATTAGACCCAATGTTGTAGATGTTGATGTATGTGTCGATTTCTGGTGAAGACTATCAACTCTGTTGAAGACCGTGAATTGTGTTGCACACAGATGGTTTGTGCAACATATGTATGGATTCATGGTATGTTTGGGTATGCTAGTCAATTCCCTTGCATGTTTTTAAATGTGCAGAGTCTTCATGTGTAGAAAACACAGCACTGTGTGAAAAACCTTGCATATTCTTCCCTGTCTAGTAAATTCGAGTTAGAGTTGTAAATCCCCATGAGGGAGGGAAAATGAGGTGTTCTGTAATCTTAAGAATTAGGTCTAGGTCATGAATAATCAAATCTAGAAAGAGTTGTGTCGATTCAGCTTCTTGGAATATGAAAAGATGAAGTTTTTGGGTGCTACTTTGCAGCGCCTACAACAAACATTTTCCAGCGTTGCAAGTTTGGGTTTTCTAAGCTTATTTGACTTGTTGGGCATATTATTTGATAAGTGAACCCCATGTGAGTTGGGTGAGGTTAAGAAAGGGTTGGAAGTTTTGAGAGATATCACTCATGGCACTTAACAAAGGAAAACTCCACTTTTAATTTGATTGCATATTTTAAATTAATTGTTGAAATTCCATAATGTGTTTAAAGCAAACTATGGGGGTTTGTGTTGGAGTATCCTGGGTTGTGGGAATACGAGGAAACCCCGCCTATCGCCATCATGGGTCTACTAAGAATTATTTATATTGGGTACTCATTGTCATGTCAAATTTAATTATACATCCAATAGGTTTCTACAGTTGACATTTGAGTAAACCTATAAGTAGATGAGCCAAAACTACAATGAACCAAAATTGTTTCCTTTATTTTTCTTTTAAAAACCATCTCTTATTTTATTATTTAACTATTATTTTATTATTTTTCTTAAGAGGCCCATTTTAGACCTCAAAATTCCCCTAATCACCATAATCAATTAGTGATCACAATCCTTCGTCGATATGTTTCTTATTCACATCTGGGTTATAGTCCTAGGATTTGTGTTGTGGGGAATATAGAAGGAGAGGAATCAAGGAATTTTTAAGGGATATGAAATGCCTTTTGATTATGCTTGGAATATGATAGTGGCTCAAATTAGAGAATCGATTCTTGCACTCCTCTAGTCTAAGGAGGATTGAAATGTGCATGGATTGGACGTAAGGATTCTACATTGGTGGTTGCCCTACCCTCATTTGCACCTCCCTATTGAACCCCCTAGGATTTCCTTGGCTTCAAGCCTAGCCTCTTAGATCCCTCTACTACAAATATTTCTAAAATTGAACTTTGATGGAGTGAAAAAAGGAAACCCAAGACCAGTAGGGTTTGGTGTAATATTTAGATATGATTCACTAAGGTTAGTGTATATATATTCAATAACGTTGGGCATTAGTCGTAATAATGTAGAAAAACTGATCGGACTCTAGATGGGTCTTGAAATAACATAGACTCAAGGCTACACTAAGAAATTGGTAGATGAGGACTCTGAAATTATTATTAGCATGCTCTGCATAATTCAGGTAGGATCCCACATCCAAAAAGTTTCATGAAAATGGAGGCTAGGGTCATTATTAGAATATGTATATGTCATGTTGTCGAATATCCCATCTGTGATTTCGTCACATGTCCAAAAAATAGGGAATAAAAGAGCACAATTTCTAGAAAATCATGGAATCCTGGAATATTTTGCTCCAATGGCCTCATCATGGTCTAAGTTGCCTGAGTATCCTCTGAAGGATGCATGTAGGAAATTGATGCTACCAGACTTTCTAACCCCAGATGAGCTGACATGAATGGAAGAAAGGGGGGGTGGGTGTGGGATTCCATTACCCCACATGTAAAATGGGATGGGGGACATGGCATCTTGTCCCTTGTCAGAGTTAATTTCACATGGAATGGTAGTCATCAATAAGTCAGTAGTATAGGGAAAACACCATTGGGAAGAGACGAGTAGGTTGGCCAAGGAACTTAAGTGTTTGATGGGAATGTTGGAAAACATTTCAAGCATGGAGTTTTACATAAGAATATCCATAAAGATTGAAAATAAGGGAGTCAAGACTCAAGAGCCAAAATCATTTGACAGGGGGGTGAACTAGGGAGGAATACACTTATGTGTGGTTATTGGAGATTGGTAGAGCATGTAGTCTTGACAATAAATAATTGTAGCAGTGCAACTACAAGATTTTTTGGTGGAAGGGAAGTGGAAAATGCCAGCCTCACGGGATAGTGATAATCATAGAATTACATGCCAATTTCACTTAGTATCCATTGTTGGAACCGATGCTACTCTTCACTGTCGTAGAACCTTCAATTGTCTGAGAAAATAGGAAGGTCCTTTAGATTTCCTTAATGAAATTAAGAAACTTTAAGGATTCTAAAGGTTATCACTAAGAAAGAATATCTCTGGCAGCACCACTTTTTGTTTCTAGTAATTCGTCACATCCCCACACTTAATTTTCTTTTGGACTTGGTCTTGCTCAATGACACATGAACTGTGGTGTCCTCCTATGTTTCAAAATTTTGTTAACCTTTGCAGTAAATGTTTTGTAGGGAATCATTTATGCTGATATTACTTCTTTTGGGGTTGTATGTTAGCTGGTGAATCTATTTTTCTATGGTCTAGTACAGCATTGGGATAATTTTCAAGGTTCAAAAGGCTTAATTGTTAATTTGAATGTGCCACCATTTCCCCAAAATTTCTCATTATCTCTATGCGTGTTGTGTCTATGGGGTAAAGTGGTGTATCTTTGGCATCTTTCTAGTGGATTTGGTGCACATGGGGTTGACGGGATTTCATGGTAGTGTTAGTGGGTAGGCCAGACTACATTGAGGTTGCAAGATTTCAAGGGGGGTCGTTGTATGGTTTGGCTCACTGTCAAGGTCTATTGTCAATATCTTCTTAGAGTTAGGTCAAACTAGTGTGCAGGTGCAAGAGGGTTGTGGGGAGAAAGACTGGATGTGAGGGGTCATATCCCTTATATCATAGAGTTTCCATTATCTTATAGGGATGAAAGTGTTGGTGCCTGGTTCCTCACAATGACGGGAGTTGTTGGTAGATGTGTATTGGTATTCATTGGGAGGAGGTTTTTTTCATTTTTAGGACATGTACATGTTGGGTAGTCATGTTGTGTCAAAATGCCTAAGTTAGACAAGGAGATACATATTATCAGGAGATAACATAGTGAGGAAAATATTTGTTGCATCATCATATAGTAGGGTTCAGTTCACACTATCAATACATTATATTGGACCATATTTAGGAAGAAACTACCGAAGCAGAAGTAGGGTCATTATCACATAGAACCTCCCTCTCTGATATTCAGGTGTTGATGGAATGGACAAAATGGATTTTGAAAACAAGACGTATGAGAGGAAAATTTAACAAGTACATGGAAACGATTGATCTATACTGGAAAATGAAGTTTATGATTGGAAGAATGACTGTAGACCATCATGAATCATAATTGGATATTATCAGATCACTAGACCACCTACACAATCACCTTCACACTCTTGATTAAAGGATGGAGTGAGTTGAGTGCCACTTAGGCATTCCTTTGAATGCAAGGTGTCATATAGAAGGCCCACCAAACCCAATCCCAGTGGTAGTATTTGAGTCGAACCATATGGGTTGATGATTTTTTGACTATGCTAGTTTTTTTTCTTAATGATATGTCCTAGGTACATGGCTAGTTAGGCCTATGTGTTAACCACAACTTGGATATTTTTGTAACAATGGGCTCCCAACTATCTGTGTCATTATTAAGGATAATTTTTTTTTGTTATGGTTAAGTCTCCCATATTAGAGGCTAGCCATTAATATGTAATCCTAGTTGTACACCTCAATTTTTCGAGATAATAGAATTTCACTTTAAAAAAATTTGTTATAAAGTTAGTAAAAACTATAAAATAAATTGGATGATAAAGTTTAAGATTTGTTATCATTATATTTTTGTATGTTTATTTTATAATAATAATGAATTGTTTTCTAAATTCTATAAATAATATGTTATATAGGAGACTAAATCAAATTAAAATAAAATATATAATATTTTTAGTTGCAATTGTTTGGGCACATTGTATTAGCCATGGTATTGTAACAAAAGTTATTTATAGGTTAAGAATCATTTTTGGTATATGAATATTATGTGATTGAGAAGTGAGTGGATGTATGCATTTTCAATTGTTGATTAAATAAAGTTCTAATCATTTTCCCGTTGCTAATTTTTCGACATAAATCTTGTGAATTGTCGTAAATTTGATCTAAATCCTCCTTGCATATTTTTAAGTTTATTTACATCCATTATTGTTTTATAATTAACAAAAAGTATCAAAGTTGCAATTTCTTGTTGCTATTGGTGTAGGATACATCTCGAGCAATATTGAGACCACTATTGTAACTTTAGAAAGGGATGTTTTATTTACTTATTCAATAAAAGAAGTATGCTTACATACTTGTAGTAGTAGAGTTAATTGGGTACTTAACTCTATGCAATATCACCACGTACCTCCACGCAAAAATAATTTTGTTGCATATGATGTTAATGATTATAGTAGAGTACATTTGGTAAACAATTACTTCTATAATATTATTGGAGTGGAAGACATTCAAATCAAGATGAAGGACAAACATAATATATTGCTAGGATAAGTTAGGTATATTCAAGATATATTTATGAGCTTGATCATTGTGGGAAATTAGATGATGAAGGTTGCTCCACAGGGTTTTGTAAAGGTGGCTAGAAAATGAGTAAAGGGTCATTGTTTATGGCTAGAGGATTCAAGATAGGAATCTTGTATTCATTGATGGAAACAATAAAAATTATCTATGGCTATTATTGCAAAAAAATGAAATGCTTCGAATTTGTGGAGTGATCACTTGGGTCACATGAGCAAAAATTCCTAAAAATCCTGGTTAAAAATATTATGTTTCTAAATTTAAAATCCTTTAGACTTGACCTTCATTAAAATTATATGATAAACAATGAAAAACTCATTTATGAGAAGTGGCCATAAAAAAAAATCTATTAAAATTAATACACTCTAATGTGTTTGGGTAAATGAACCTTAAGTCTTTTGGAAGAACCTCATATCATGTCAAATTAATTGATGATGCATCAGGGAAGGTTTGGCCCTACCCCTCGAAAGGAAAAGGATGTCTCATGTGGCACACTTGAAAAACACAAACATCAATATGTTGGGCCACTCCACAAGAAGAAATTCTAGAGGAAAGAATGTAAGCACCTAACCCAAAGTAAAATTTCAAGAAAATTGTAGTTGTCACCATTAAGGTAATATCTAGACTCTTCGCTCAAACAAGGACCATATTAAGGAAGTGTAAACCATAGATGCATTTATCCTAGTATTCTGTATGTTATTTCCACATAGATTACTCTCTTTTTTATGTAAAATGTTTGATATACATTATGAATCATGATGTACAAGATTTGTATATCCAGGAACCAAAGAGTGGTCAAGCAAGAGCTCCCTACTGTCATAAGCAAGGAAGGCTAGCATATCAAATTTGGCTATCCAGGTTGTAAATAAATCATTTTTTGGGGTAAATTGCAAGAAAATAATGTATTTTGCAGTACCTCAAGTTAGTCATGCTCATCATGTGTACACTACTATTATATTACATGAATATTGTATTTATTGTTATTAACACATTTCGTAGTAGCACTTGGTTCTAATGCCAGTTATGTAGCGCTAAAGTCGTTCATATAACTGGCTTATAGGTCTTAATATTGTAAGGCATCACAATATTTCCCTCTAGTTTCATAAGGTAGCACTTAGTCAGGGCATGTACCATATCCTTGGACACTCTTCTTCATGCTCATATAACTTCATTCTTATGAATTTAGGCAACTCGGTCCCTTTCTTATGAAATTTACTAGTGTCTTGATTCTATTTCTTATGGATTCACATTTAGAATCCAACATGCTCCAAGAGATGTATTTGTTGGTATTAGAGTTCTGTTGCATTGTAACATACCCAGTCTCCACAAGGCTTAGTCAAACTTCCACAAACTGGCTCTGAACACCTTGATTTTGCATTTCTTTTTATAGCTTGCTCTTACTTCATTTTTCCAACAACAACTCGGACCATTTTCTTAAATTATTCCATACAAATGAACAACATGCAAGCCTAACAATATACAAATTTATGCATAACAATTAATAACATGGATAACCATATTTGCGTATCATAGCAGAATTTGACACAAAAATTACACATAATAGATAACAACGTAGAACACACATAATCATAGAACATTTATGTTTAATGAATTCCATGAGTTGGTTGCTAAATAAGGTTGTTCCTCCCCTCCTTAGGAATTTATGTTCTAGGTATTTCAACGACAGGCTCACCCCTAAGCTGGGGCTATGACACCACAAGGGCTAACTTTTCAATTATGTCACTTAGTCCAATACCCTCTAGTACACACAACCCTAGAGGGGATTCCCCTTCTCTGCAACTACAATCCATCATGTTAACTCCCTCTTCTATGGCTTTAGTGCAAATTGGCCAAAAAATTATTTATGCAGGGATACTAGGGATGCTTCTATGGAAGTTATACTTTAGTTTTCCCTATAAATTACCTCTCTATAATTCTCCCATTACTAAGCTTTGGCAGCCATGCCAAACTGGTTAGAAAAAATATGCAAGAATGATCTTCAACTCACAAATACAAAGGTTGAGTGTGCTTGTTTCCATCTTCACACTCGGAATAAAGAGAAGTCTTTATCCATTCCCTTTTAAACAAATCCCAAGGATGATCCTCTTATGGTTAAGGTACTTTAGATAAGACTAAAAAATCATTAATTATGGCTTTGGCACTGTTAGTCACCATTCGTTTGAACATTTTGGGCATCCTGGAAGGCACCTTGTGGGATCAGGAATACCATATGTATACTTGATTGCACCCGCATTTGATGGGAAACAAACAATTAGTGTTTGTGAGGACAAGGTCATTGTTTGGGTACCAAGGTCACAGTTGGATCTTGAATCTGTGGAGATGCTTGCAATTTAAATCTTTAATATGCTAGGTACCTCGCTACATTATATATTTGAAATTTCAGATCTTAAGTGTGAAATTCCATGTGCAAGGAACATTTAACACCATGGACTATTGAATTTACAAGCTAAAATTATCTGCTCTTAAGGACCACCTATCACATGAGAGTTTCCAAAAATTTGGTTTGTGATTTTCCCCTCTCAAAATGTCAAAATTATTCAGTGGAAGTGCTGCATAGATATGGAACACCTGCTACAAGGAACTCAAGAGCTCACTCAGAATATGGTGTTGGTGCTCATGCTAGTGCTTCACAGTTTGAGGGAAGAAGCTTCCCATCTAGCATATGGTGGCACTGTTGGATAGGACTTGTATGGCATATGTGATGGACACTATTCTTGTCTGAGCTATGGAGAATGTCATACGTATATTTCTCCTTGGGGAAGTGAAGCTGGTGGAACATATTCCAGTAGTAACAATAAACATTTGTCAAGTGGGATGTGACATGCATAATAAGGTTGCATATATTGGTGATTCTAAGTTCTTGCAACAAAAGTTTTCATTAGTTAAAGGGAAGGTGTCTAGAAATGAACATGTGCACTGGCTATAATAGAGATGAGAATCTCAAGAATGTTGTAGGGGATCGCAAGAGAAAGGATCAACATTATAGATTTGAAATTTCATATTTTTAGCATGCAAGGAAAATTTGACACCATGGATTGTT
>APFE030484539.1:30031-75195 GCA_000404065.3 Pinus taeda
TTTGGATTTAAAGGCAGCTGCATTGTCTGTTATGATCTTCTCTGGGCAGCCAAATCTAGACAAGATATTGGTTTCTAGGAATTGTATGATAATTGAGTCATTTGCTTGTCTACAAGGTATGGCCTCTATCCATTTGGTGAAGTAATCCATCTATGCTGGCCATAGGATGAAGGGTGAATTTCCCCAATGAAGTCTAAGTCCCATTGTTGAAATTGTTTTTCAGTTGAAATTGGTTTGAGGGGTAAAGGCAACAACTTTTTCTTTCATTCAAAGATCTGACATTTATGACATGACATCACAAACTTTTTTGAATCAGCAAACAGGGAGGGCCAATAAAATCCATCCTCAGGATTTTATCAGCTGTTGATTTCCAATATAAGTTCCCTCCACAATCTCCTGCATGAAATTCTCTAAGGACTTTATCAGTTTCATCTGGAGTTAGGCAGTTAAGCAAGATACCTTCATGATTTTTCCAAAATAATACATTATCTATGATACAAAACTTTAAAGCTTTCATTTTCAAAAATCTTTTTGGTTCTGGATAACCCTGGAGGAGCTTGCAGGTTTAATAATACAAAACATATGTCAGCATACCAAGGTGATTGTAAGAAGGCTTGATTGATCTGTGTAGTCGCCATCTCCTGTTCATTATCCAGTTCATTGATGTGAAGGGCTTGGAAATTGGTTTCAGTCATTAGTTTAGCTAGCCCTTGTCCTTTTATAAGTTTTGTTGGCTTAATCTCTATATCATATTCCAAAATGTTGGCTATCCATTTGCCCCTCTTACCTTCAATTCCCTCTTGAGTTAAAATGTCTTTGACCACTGCATTGGGAAGATATGCAATTATGTGGGAGTACAAGATATAGAATCTAAAATCCTTTATGGACTTGACAAGGGCATATGCTTGCTTTTCCATGATCTGGTATTTGAGTGGGGCATCTCTAAGGGCTCTGTTGAAAAAGGCAATAGGTTTTTCACATTCCGAGTCATCCTTTTGTAATAAGACAGCAACAATTGTATGCTCAGATGCAAAGGAAAAAATTATAAAGTCTCTATCAAATCTAGGACTCCTGAGAACAGGTGTTTTTGTTAAAGCTATCTTGATTTCCTCAAAAGCCTGTTTGGTTTCTACTGTCCATTTGACTTTGGAATCTTTCTTGAGCATGTTGTTCAGCAATCTTCTTAGTTCAACCAAGCTAGGAATAAATCTTCTTACGAAATTGATCTTTCCTAGAAAAGCTTGTAATTCTTTGATGTTTCTTGGATGAGGGACCTGAAGGATAGCTTGAATCCTATCAGGGTCAATTCTTATACCATCTTTTGAAATTATATGACCTGGGAGTTTGCCTTCTTCCAGGCCAAATAGTGATTTCTTTGGGTTCAAAGATATGCCACACTTTCTACAAATTAAGAACACTTGTCTAAGATGTTTTGAATGTTCTTGGTCTGATTTTGAGAAAGCTGTGAGATCATCAAGGTATATGACTAAGAAATCGTGGATTTCCTTAGCAAAGTCTATGCCCATTGCCCTCTGAAATGTGGCTCCAGCATTCTTGAGTCCAAAAGGCATTTTGACATATTTGAAGGTTCCCCAAGGTGTAGTAAACGTTGTTTTATCCTGATCATCTGAGTGAACTAGAATTTGATTGAATCCTGAGAAACCATCCAATAGTGAGATCCTTGAAGCTCCCACTACCCTCTGTAAGATGTGATCCATTTTTGGCAAGGGGTAGTGGTCTTTGAGAGAGGCTTTGTTCAAATTTCTCAGATCAACACAAAGTCTTATCTCCCCAGTTTTCTTTCTTGTGGGTACAAGGTTTGAAATCCATTCAAAAAATCTTATAGGTGCAATGATTCCAGCTTCATACATTAGTTTTACATCCTTTTCAATTAGGGGAAGAAGCACTGGATTCACTCTCCTCAACTTCTGATTAAAGGGTTTCTGGTTTTCTTTCAGGGGTATTGTGTGTTGGATAACTGAAGTATCATAGGATTTGAGGTCCTCGTAACTCCAGGCAAACACATATTGAAACTCTTTAAACAGTTCAATATATTCTGATTTCTTATCAGGAGGTAAGGTTCTAGAAAGATTTATCATTTTGGGATTTTCAGTGGTCCCAATATTACACTCCTCAATTTCTGGATTTATGGGTTGCATCTTTGGTTTCTTAGGGATGTCATTTGAATCAAAAATGTATTCTAAAGGAGTAAGACCTGTGGGCAGGAAATTATCCTTTAGTTGAATTACTTCAGATTCTTCTTCAATAATTTCATCAAGATCTGCTAGTTTTAGCTTCTGTAAATTGGCAGAGTCAAAGGTTGTAGGATGTAATATTAGATTTGTTGTTTCAGCTGATATACTTGTCTTAAGTTCATCCATTTGGCGTTGATCATCCCTAATGCTTGTGTCTATGTTTAAGTTTGAGAATTCTTCTTTCATGGTCAAAAAATTATTTATCTGAGTATCATTCTCAAATACTTGCCAATTATCTACATTATCTGGGACAAAAGGCCTATGTTTAATCTCAGAAGTGAACTGGTGGTTAGGCCCAAAAGGAAGTTTACAGGTGCTTGCAAAAGTTACCAAACTATGAGCATGAAAATTATGGCTTCTTGGTATTTTGGTGAGTTGAAAGTCTAAGAAGCTGCTGAGTAAGTCTGTTACTGCTATCCTGTAAGACCTTAGCCTGAGATCATTTCTGACAAAAGTTCCCTTTATCTGTTGTATAATTAGATCTGAATCACCCAAAATTGAAACTTTGGCCACACCAAGACTCCTAATCAGTTTGAGACCTAGCAAAAGGGCTTCATATTTGGCAATGTTGTTTGTACATCTAAAGTTAAGCCTATATGCATGACCTAGAGCATGGTCATTTTGAGTATTGTGTATCCAAACCCCTGCCCCTGCTCCTAGTTTGTTGACTGACCCATCAAATTATATATACCACAAGATCTCTTGATCAATGCTTCTTTCAATGAGTTTACATGTTTGTTTAATGGGCAGGTCTAGCTCTGGCGATTCATGTGATATATTAATAGACTGTGTTGTGTTGATCACATCAGTGATCTTTTGATCTTGAGCAGTGGATTGTTCATTTATGTGCCTGGTTTCTATTGTTTTCAGGAGCTTGACCTCAGCTTTGGGACACATATCAGCATTGTACAATATAAATGAGTCCATGTCTGAATGAATGGAGTAGATTGGGAAGTTTTGGGGCTTCTCCTGACTGCTGACCACATATTTCATCAGTGTTTCTTGGTATAATCTCTTTGGCTGACCAAAGACTGAAATTGTGGCATATGACATGTCTAGTTGCAGAGATCCCTGGAGTTTAGCACCCCATGATCTAGATAAAAACATACCATATTTGGGTGGGATGTCAACTACTACTACGTCCATTAAAATTGTTTTAGCTAGATATTGGACTAGGGATACACAAAGGTCCTTGATCAGGCCTAGACATCTTACCTGGTTGGAATCAAATGAAAACAGATCTTTATAAGGCCTTGTGATGTCTAGATAAAGTTTTTCCATTACTGACTTGGGCATTAGATTATGGGAGGCACCTGAGTCAAACATGGCATTGTGAAGCAATTTGTCATGAATGTTTAGGCTCACATAAAATGGAGGGATACCTCCATTCACTGATTTGCCATTGACTTCTGAGCCAAAAATTAGTTATGGCTGATCATCCAGAATATTGACTGCATCCCTATTCTCTGATACTTGCAATGATCTATTGATTTGTTGTCTAAAGACCTCATGTTTGGCCAGTTCAGAAAGAGGAATAGCTATTTTCAGTTTGCCAATTTTTGTTTCTAAATTGAAAGGCTTTTCCATCTGAGCTTTTATATTCTAAGCAACAAGTTTTTCTTTTTCTGTTGGGTTTTGGGTGACCTTGTGATGGCCAGGTTCACTGTTTTGAGGTATGTCTGAATTGTGATTGTTTTCTAGAGGTCTGCTCAAGAGTTCTATTGGAAGAGATGGTGTAGATGAGGGATTTACTGAAGGTTGTATATCAGATACATCTTCCACTGTGACTTCTCTTTGGAGTTTTTTATCTGAGGAGTCTGTTGAGACAGCTTTATCACTGGGTTTCTTGGGCAGCTTAATGTGTGTTTGTTTGGTAGTTTCAGGCACATCTATGGTTCTACTTCTTAACTTATATTGTTTGTGTACTTCATAGATTGTTGTTTCATACCCTTCTCTGAAATCAAATGACTCACCAGATTTTGTTTGAAATTGTTTGTATTCTTGGGATTGTTGATCATCTTGTGTTAAGAATACTTGTTGCTCACTGTCCAAACCCATTAGATTAATGTTGGGGTCTTCTACTTGTTCATTAGCGGTTGAGGCCTCTACATAGTTTTCTTGAAATGGATGTCTGATATTCTGATCAGGACCAATCCTCCCAGTATTTGAGTTTTGGTTTTTTCTAAAATTGGGATTCCTAGTAGTGTTGCTTGTTTTCCCTTCCCAAGAGGACTTTCTCTCAATGGTCTCAACTCTATCTCCCAACCTCTCCATACCTTTCATAATCGCATCTAGCTTTTGCTCAAAAGTTGAGGGTTCCTCTTTAAATGTTGTTCTTCTCTCATTTTTCGCTCTAGCTCTCTTAGCAATCAGGTTTGCCTCCACACTGACAGCTATATTCTCCATGTCTGCCAGACTTGGAGGTGCTCTTTCTCTTAATTGATATGCCATATCTGAATCAAAACCATCAGGGAATTTGATCAAGGCCAGCTCAGGTGGAGGTCTCAGGTTCTGAGGAATGGCGTTGTATACATTGTTGAACCTAACACAGTAATCTTGGATTGTTTCTTGTGGACCCCTTTTTAAATTATCATACTCAGTTAGTATGTGTAAAGGGTCTTTCTTCTTTACCCATATGTTTAAGAAGCTTTGGTATAAGGCATCAGGATTAAGTATAGAATGTGCAACTAAAGACCTAAACCAGGTCCTTACATCCCCTGTTAAACTTTGTACAAAAATTTTCATTCTTACATCTTCATCATCAATTTCATAGTTCTCAAAATAGTCCTGCATTCTTTTGGTGTGTTGTTGGGCTGTATATGAACCAGTACCATCAAAGTAAGTGATCTTGCTTTGATAATCTTGGGGCATAGCCCCTGGATTTGCAGGCAGGTGCAAAGGGGCATACCTGTTAGCCATATTTGTAGAGATGAAAGGGACAGCAAGAAGGAGTGGAACAATTGGAAAAATAGGGATAACATGAGTAAGGTGTGTAGTGGATGGAGGAGTAGGTGAGTTACATTGGGAAGTGGATGACGAACTAGGAGAAGTGGGGGTTATATGGGGATGAAATGATACTTTAGCAGGGGTAGGAATATAGCTCTACTGAGCTGATTCAACACCTGAATCTGAGAACTCTCCTTGTTGCTCTTGCTTTTTCAAGATCTTAGGAATCAAATTGGGGTTTTCAAAGACAGCTGGGGGATTAGGGTCAGGATTTGACCTAGTGTAACGAGTTTTCTTCTTTGGAGCCAGTTTCTAAGTTTTGTTTCCTTAGTGTTCTATGAGAAGCTTATAGTCACAGTTTTTAGAGGTACTTCCCAGAAGAACTATCTGAAAAAACAGGAAGCTTGTTTCCTTCCAAATGGCAATTTGAAGTAGAAGTTCCCCAGTGGAGTCACCAATGATGTTATCACTCAGGTTGTTCCCTGCTTCCTAAAGGGAATATGACCGAGGTAACCACTAACCAGTCTTTTAGTTACAGGTCCTAGCCTACCTGCAACCAAAGAGGGCTCTCTCTTTATAATTTAGCTTT
The DNA here is from genome assembly GCA_000404065.3 of Pinus taeda. Taxonomy (NCBI): domain Eukaryota; kingdom Viridiplantae; phylum Streptophyta; class Pinopsida; order Pinales; family Pinaceae; genus Pinus; species Pinus taeda. The sequence continues at coordinate 35,822 of APFE030484539.1, forward strand.
GTTGGTGGGTGATTTTAGGCTAGTTATGATGCACTGTTTTTGTTTTAGATTTGGTTGGTTGGTGAATTCAAACAGGGCTGAGATATAAGTTACAGAATAGCTTGGGCCATTGGGCAATGGAGTTCATGACTGTATACTGCTGAATTATGTTTTTTGAAGGAAGAGTATTGCTGCAAAGCCAGATAGGCATCTATGAAACAATTTTTTGAGATTAGGTGATGAGGTTATGGAATTAGTGAGTGAAAGGCAGTTAAGAATCTTTCACTATGCTAACAGGGGAGAAAATGAAAGTATTGTTTAAGAGCAGTTAAGAATTCCTAAACAATATTCATAGTGAAAGAATTAGTTTAAACATGAGCAATTAAGAATTCATATTCATGGCTAATCCTGAAGAAAAAATATTAGAAACAAAGATTGAGCATAGGGTGTATTCAAACAAATCCTAAGCTATTATTTTTCTCTGTTACTATGATTATGAAACATATGTGAATTTTTGTATACACTGAAAGACAGAAACATGGTTCAGAATAACTTATTGTTCCATTAAACGACACAGGAATTCTGCAACATAACACAGTCCTTCATTTCCACCTTCAGACAGTATAGGAACCAGGAACTCCACCAGCAATTTGTATTAGCAAAAGTCTGAGATATACAATGCAGCTCTTCTGAGAGAGTTTCACTACAACTGACCCTCAATACATTCTGTTAGGGGATATATATACAAAAATAGGATACAAAATATCTAGATAGTGAGTTATTGTGTAATAAATTACACCACCAACTCTCTTATAAAAGTAAATGAAAGAAATAACTATAGAAATTAATATTGATATGGAAGTTGTCTTTTTGTCAGACAAATTTTGACTTTTTGGATCAACAAAGTTGGCTGTAGTTGTGTCTTTAAATCTGCGTTTGTAGAGCCTGTTGTCTGAGTGCTTTGATGAGTCACTGTACTGATGCTTCCTGTGATACCTGCATGCTTGATTTTCTGCTGACCTGTACTGTGATTGAGATCTGAATTTTGATAAAAAGGAATAATATACTTGAGTCACCTGGGCAGTACTTCCAGCATTGCCTGCCACAAATCAACTGGAGGTAGCTGATGTATCCTTATTTTTATGAGCGTTTCATCTACTTCAGTATATCTGTAGAAATTTGGAGGAACTTCAAACAGATGATTAATCTCATGCTCAATAAAAAATAAATTCTCTAATTTGTCATACAGAGACTGCCCAGAGGGAGGCCCTACTTCTTCTGTGGAGCTGGTGGATGTTGTAATCTGATTTTCAGCATAATTATTGATCCTTGTGATGTACTGATCATATGACAGCAGTTGTCCAGTACCAGTCACTAGGCTAGGCAATCCTCTATCTTGTAATCCTGTTATCTTTGCCCTGAAATCATCTATTTCTGCCTTCATATCCTGACATTTCCTTTCTAGAGTCTGTGTGAAATTTCTTAAGGTCAGCACATTTTTGGCTGGCATGATAGTGTCTGTTCTGCTATTTATATCTAGTGCTGCCAATTCCTCCTTAGTGTGAGTATTGAGAAAATGTATCATTTTATTAGCCTGCTCAGGCATGATTCCCAGTGCTGTTCTGGCCTTCTGTATTTCAACATGAGCTATGCCTATTAGTTCAATTTGCTCATGTATTGCCTGTATTGACCTCCATTGGTCATGGATTGATTGGCCAATTTTGGCCCATATGATCTTCTTGATCTCAGCCAAAGTTTTGCCCAGAAGCAATTCTTTTTCCAAGGCCTTCACTTTGGTTTCTAAGGCCTTTATCTATCTTTGCTTCTCTACCACTGTCATTTTGGACTTATCATAGCTGGCCTCTAGCTTGGCCAGTCTTTCTTTGGCTTCATTAATTTCTGTCACCTGAACTTCAATTTCCTTGACAGCTTTCATTAAGTCCTCCATGCTCATACTTGATTCTGTTGCTGTTGTTGTTGTTGTTGTTGCTTCTGTTGCTGAAGTGGCTATGGTAGGTACTGGAATGGTAGGAGGGGCTGCTGCTGCTTGTGTAAGAGGAGCATGGCCAAGAGATCTGTTGACTCCCCTTGCTTGTCCTGCAATGCCTTTTCCAATTCTGCTTCCATCTATAGTATTCTCTGATTCATCTTCAGAAGCAGATCCATGGTCTCATCAACTTGCTTTTCGTGTGCAAGTTTTGTTGTTTGAGGGTGAATGGTTGGAGGCAGCTTTGTTGCTTTCTAAGTGCTGCAATGTCATCCTCCTTTTTCTTCATAAGGGCCTTAATACCCTTTGGATATTTAGGACCATGTCCTAGATCAATGATTATGTCTTCCAAAGTTTTTATTCTTTTGTCCTTAGAAGTGGAAGACATCCTTTCCAAATCTAGCTGTGTGTTTGTATTTTTTAGTGATTTTTTTAACTGATGGGCTAGCATGGCCCTGACTACAAGTGTGGCATACACCATTTCCCCTATCTGTTTGTGCAGTTCAATTTGATCCATGGGATGTATGTCCTTGGAGAGGACCTCTAGATTTTTTTTTGTGTAGTCTGCAGATGATCTAGGCTTTGGAACCTTAGGCTTAAGATGAGTAAAAATCATCTTGTCCTTGTCTATTTCATATGCTGCCATTAATCTTTGTTGCTTGGAGGGTGTTGCCTTTAAGAATTGATCATAGAGTTGAACTCTCAAGAGTTCATTTTGAGCCTTGATTTCCATAAAGGTTCCTTTGATTCGAGCTGGTTGCTTGCCCTGCTACCTGGAAGAGGACACTTCTGTACTTTGCTGGATACCCATTTCCTGCTGAAATGAGCTGGTAGCAGTCTGCTGGCTGGATTCTCCTTCTTTGCTCTGGCTCTGCCTCCTTTCTTCACCGATTTCTTCTTCATCCTAAGGATCAATTCTTGGCCTCTTGGTTTCTGCTTGCTGTGTTGACCCACTTGGAGGTGTGGGCTCCTCCCTATCTCGTTTTCTACCTCTCTCCTCATTGAGAGGAGTTTACAAAACTGGAATTTGTAATGTTTTAGTTTGTTGTGGAGGGGCTTGCCCTTGACTTTGATCTTTTGAAGTGTTGGGTTGTTCTGCCTCTGTTTCCTGTTGTACATCCATCACCTCTTTTCCTTTTGTTGTGGTTGTTGTTGTTGTAGATGCCTGCTAGGTGGTCTGTGTAGCTGCATCAGTGGATGTGCCTTCTCCGACTTGGACTAGTAGCTTGAATGTCACCTACTGGAAAGAGTCCAGGTCAAGAGTTTTTTCTAGATCTTTTACATTTTGTTCCATTATCTCTTCTTGGGTGAATTCCTCAACTAATGTGCCTGGCACCCATTCATATTGGTTGGCAAAGCATTCAATTTGTGGATATGGACAATGCTTATAGGCTAACAGCCTATATTTGACTCTTCTAGCACTGATAAAGCCTTCAGGGTCATAAGGGACCCACCAGAAACTCCTTTGAAGTTTAAGTTGTTGCCCCAGTATTTGATCAACTTCTTGCCAACCATCTTTCTTGCTCATGATGAAGGGGCCTAGGTGGTCTCTGAATTTGAGATTGGCTTTCTTCTTGGCACTATGAAAGTGTGTAAGATCGGAATTGATGAGTTGCCTATAGTATTCCAAGGTAAACAACCTCATAGGCACATATCTTGGGAGCCTGTAAGGACAGAGCCCACAACCATAGATCCTGATGACTGTGTGATTTTGGTATAAATACAAATCACCTATTTTGTAATTCTTGGAAAGCTGTAAGATTTTTTGCATATCATTTGACAATCTGGCAGGAGGAGTTCTTTTCAAGAGGCATGTGACTAGATAGACAAATTGGTCAATGAATTCACAGTAGGAATAGGGAGAGTTCTGGACTTGATGGAAAACTGAAGACCAGAAGATGAAAGACCTCCTCTCACCCTGTGAATCCAGCTTCTTGATAGGGAACCAGAAGCCGTCTGTCTGATAGTACATGAACAGGTGATAGATGTATGATGAATATTTAAATATTGCTTCCCTGTTCAGCCTTAGCAGTTGGTCATGTATTTTGTTGGCAATAAACTTGGCAAAGTTGTATTTTATAGCAGGGGGCTTCCCAAGGCTATATGTAGATAACAAGACCAACACAGTTTCATCAATATGTTCATTTGTGGAGAAACCCAACGCAGAGGATATCATGTCCACCAGTAGCTTGCCTACCTAATTGAAATTTTCATATAGGAAAGGAGGTGGCCCAGTAGGTTGGCGGTCTGCTCTCATGAAAGTTTTGGTAACTGTAGCAATCTCAGTATTGGAGAGCTTGGCGCCTTCATCCAGCAAGTATTTTATGGAAAAAGGGTAGAGCAGTTCGGTTTGCTTGAAATTGAGCATCTGATTGATGGAATCAGGAGTAATGTAAAAGAGTATGCTCCCAGATGGAGACTTAACAGCTCTGAGTTTTTTGTCATAATTCTCAGCATAGAGGTGAATGATTTCAAGAAAGATATTCACAGAAGGCAAGAAATAGGTGGGCAGATTTGACTCCCAGATGCCATACATGTCACTATTTTCCAAGTGGCTATTCCTCAGTTTGCAGAAGGTCTGCAAGTGGTTCCTCTCTGCCACAAAATCTTGAATGAGGAAATCACTGTCCACTAGAGGCATTGCTTCAAGCTCCTTGCTGGGTGGATTAATGGGAGCAACATCTAGAGCTGATGGAGTGGTCATGTTTACACCTTACTGGATTAGTACTTGAGCTTAGGATTAGTGAAAAGGCTGAAGACTACCCACTGACTTGTTGTTTGGGAGTGAGTAGTTCTGAGAGTTTAAAAAGACTTTTCACAGGGTTGATGAACTGTGGGGCACTCTGTGGAAAAACCAGAGTGTTTTGAGCTAAGTAGCTAGGATTTTGCAGAGGGAATTCTTGTAAGGGATAAATGTAGAGTTGTATGCACTTCAGTTGGCAGGCTCAGGCTTTATAACCATTTTTTCACGGTGAATTATGCAAGAGGGCGCGGGTTTTTTTTATTTTCGCTAGTGCAGGGACTTTACCAGGATTTTAGGCAGTTTTAAGCAAATAATTCAGCTGTGAGGAACTTTGCAAATATTTTTTTGCAGGAAATTAGGAGAAAAATGGCATAAACAAGGGTGAAAAAAGATTGACTAGGGAAAATACCTGGTTTTTACAGTGCCGAGGGTGTCAAGCTAGAACAATGGCGAGCAATTGAGTCGAATTTGAGGGCGATAGCAGCTTGGGTGAGTAAATTCCCAATTTAGGCAGCAAAACGATGTATTCTGCATGCACAGCGCTCCCCAACGACCAATGCAAATGACACAAAACGGTCTTTTTTGCGACATTTTATGAAAATTTGGGACTTTTTGGTGCTTTTATCGCTTTTCGACGATGACGTCAGCATGACATCATCGGTGGTCCCCGGTACGGTAGGGTGACGTGGCGGCTGACGTGGGTGACCACGTGGAGGTGACACGGTGGCAGGGCATGGACACGGATGGCTGACATGGAGGCAATGTGGAGCGGTAGCGGGGAACGTGGGCGCCGACATCATGTTGACGTGGGTATGACGTCACTGGGGGGGCAGGCAGTTTCTGGTTTCCCCAGACACCCTTGAGTGGTAAGCGGTTAAGGGGGGGGGGGGGGGGGGGGGGGGGGGCGGGCCTTCGAACAACCCGAGAGGTTTGCCCTGCGGGGGTACGGCGGTGAAACTGCCAATCCCCCGGACGCTAAACCTCCGCCTACTCTCCTGCGATATCGACTGCCCACCCTTGGATCGCATCGCCCACAATCGGATGGCTGGCGGGGAAGGTGATGTGACGGTGGTTTAATATAGGGGACCCGCCCAATTAAAATAATGAATTTAAATAAATCGAGAGCGGGGTGGGTTTTGACTTAGGGTTAGCGGGTATAATGTATGCGCCTGTTTATAAATGTTTTAATTAAAAAACATTATAAACCCAAACTTTAGCGAGGAAGGGGTAAGAGGGGTTCATGAGGGCGGGAACTATAGATTTTAATTTTTAATCAAATTTTTTGATTAAAACCCATAGTCTAGGGTGGAAAAGGAGGGTTAATATTAGTCCCTGACGGATTAATATTCCCCAAGACATGACTATATAGCTATATTGCTAGGGGGAGGATATTTACATAGATTTTTTGGGATTTTTATATAGTTTTTGTAGAATTAGGGAAGGGAAATGCTTAGGGAGCTAAATAATACATTAGTTGTCAATATGACATTGTGAGGTGAATATGTAGGGGCAAATGCTAAGCTTTAAGAAGTAAAACTTAGGAATAGAAGATGAGTGGAATTGAGAGTAAAGATTTTTACACAAGAAATGTGGCTTCTTTTCCTTGAATGAACTTCATAGTTTGACCTGGTACTTTGTCATGGAATGAAGTGAAACAAGACTCTTGGGTAGATCCCAAGGTCCTTGGGGAATGTTAGTAAATGATGTTTGGGGAAAAGGGGGAAATTAGACATGCCTCCATTGTTATGTCATCAAACCTCTGCCATGGTGCCAATATCCTGAATGGGATGAGTCCTTCTTTGATAAGCCAAATGATAATAGCCTTTTTACTTCTGCAACCTTACCCTACTTACTCATCCTAGTAATCCTAGCATTTTTTCTTCACTTGAATTGGGTGCACTTGAATTAGCAAACCCTGATTATCCCTTTTTCTTTTGACTGCCCTCCTATCTAAACCTACCCTTATTTCTTCCAAGGGCCTAGATTAAGCAGTTGGGCTCCTTCATTTCTCTACCTAGCTAGTCATCTGCCAAGCTTGAGCTGTTTGGACAGGAATCATTCTCTATTCTACAACAAGCAATTTAAACATGGCATGGTCCAGATTAAACTGTTGGGCCATCCATCAAGCATGATTAGTAGCAGTATTTGCAGACTGTGAAGCTACCCAAAAGATAGTAGTGGCATTTTGACTGGCCACTTTCCTGGTCTTTAATTTGGGGTTCATTTTCACTATTCTTCTGACCAATTGATTTTTCTTTCCTTTTGATTATTCTTTTAATGCATACCCTCTTTTCATTTTTTAATTTTCCTAGAATGTATACAAAATATGGAACCTTTGCAGCCTGCAATGATGAACATATTTAGCTTTCCCACTGTCAATCATGAAAGATGAAACCTATTGGTATAGGAACCTAACAAAACCCTCGAACAATCTTAAATTAAAACCCTTGAAGTTGGTCTTTCAAAAATAAACCACAAATTGATCTACAATAAAAGCCTCAGGCTGGAAGAAAAATTAGCTCTGATACCACTTTAACATTCCTAACTGAAAAGTTAATTGTAATTACCAAAACATGCACTAGCTACAACAATTAAAATTTCACCATGCAAACACAAATTAGTACACCAAAGAAAGAATGCAAAGTGTTGAGCTATTTTATTAAAAGTTAAGCTTTAACTGAGAACAATGGAGTGAGATGATAAAACCTGGGCTTACAACTACAAGTATGCAATACCTAGGTCAGAATCTAAGTAAAATATCTAGTTAAATTGGCTCAATCTGTCCAAATGCACTGCTCAAAAATTTATGTTGCTACTGTTGCTGGAGGAAAACTATGAAATGAACCCTCTAATCTTATCCAACAATTATGAAAAATTAGAGAAAGGCTCCTCATACCCGAACTAACAGAACCTAAAAATATCATATAGACCCAAGTGGTAGAATGGTTTCCACAAATAACTATGTCGTGCTCTAGAAATATTGTTGTTTCTTACTAGATTCAACGCTTTGTTTTGTGCGTCAAAAGTGCTTAGAAAATTCTACATATTTAACTGAGGCCTCTGCTCATAAAACCAACAAAAGCCCAGAAGTATTTTGGGCTAATTCTAGTTGACTCAAAAATACCCAAATTTGGAAGAGATTCCCAGCAAATGGGTTATGCATCCCATGAAGATTATCTGATACAAATTAATTCCAATTTCCTCCCTTAGCTATTGGAATTTACTTTACAAATTTCTCTAGAAATTAGCAAGAAATATCATCTCAACTCCTAAAAAAATCTCTACTTCAATATATGCGTTGTAGATGAACCAGAAAAACATGTGTGTAGGCCTTAATGATAGAAATTTGGCCCTCTTTATAAATGCTTTATTTTCCTTTGAAAATATCCAAAAAAACTTGTCCGCCATGAGGAAACGTTCTACAAATTATTAGCCTTCGAATCTACCAAATGATAGCTCTACAAAATGCCACAAATTCCAAGTCTCTCTCCTCCTTGAACCTGCACAGGTTGAAATATCTATGTAATTTTGCACTTCAAATGTAACATTCTACTCAGGAATTCTCTGCTAGGGTGACACTTGAACTTCACTGAAGAAGAGTTGGAATTCCTGCTTGGAAATTCCTTGGGCTAAACAATATTGGTTGAATTTACTATGCAACTGAATTAAACCCTCCAAAATCATAAATGAAATTTCAAAATAGAATGATAAAAGTGAGGCTCTATACTTCATTTATTGTTGCTTTCCCTTCCTCATACCATGGTTCAATTCTCTCACACTATGAATTGATACCATGCTTTGATTCTTCCCATGTTTCAATTTACCCTTTTTGGTAACCTCAATTTATCTTCACTTTAATTTTATTCTTTTCTTAAGTCCTAACCTTTGTCTTTCCTCCAAAAAATTACATAACATATCTATAACTAATTTCTCCTAAGTTTTATCTATCTAATACTATATTAATCCAAAATTACAGAATTGAGAATTTCCTTGACAAAATTTCTAATTGGGACATGACAAAGAGAAGTATGAGTTTTAGGAATATACAAGTTTGATGCTAACAAGAAAGATCATCACGAAATGGCATCTACAAATATGACGACAAAGGAGTTATAGGATCAAAAATATGTTCATCTAAGTCACAATTATATTGTGTTACTTAGAAAAATGGTGGAAGGTCTTCCAAATTTTAAGAATGAATATGTTGAGTGCGAAGGGTGTACATTAAGAAATGAACATAAAGAAGAGTTTCCTACAAGAAAAAAGAAAGAGGTAAATTCTTGAGCTAATAAATTTGGTTGTGTGTGGTCCTATGCAAATTAAGTCATTGGGTGGAGATTCATATCTTGATATTTTCATTGATGATAAACCTAGATACACATGGGTCTACCTTATTAAAATAAAGAGTGATGTATTTTAATACTTCAAGGAATTTAAAAATATGGTTGAGAAGAGAAACGTGGTTGTCATCAGGGAACTTTGTCATGGCTTTGCGTGCCTCATCAATGGATGTCCCAATGGGTGTATTCTCAACTATCTCCACCAAGATTCCAACCAATGCTATCAAAGGAAACTCCAAAAATGGTGTCTCCCTCATCACTCTGGGTATCTCTACGGGCTCCACTGGCACGCCATCAACCTCATGCTCCACTTGCTCCTCAAGCTCCTCATCACATAAAATTCTAACCCCAATAATAAATTAATTAGCTCATACTTTGAAAAAATAATCCTAACCTCCTTCTAGGATAATTAATTCAACCTTTAAGAATCAATGATTAAAATTGACACTAATAGATAAATTATCTCTTGCAAATAAACTACTTTGGAAAATAAACTTAGCTCCAATAGATATATCTAGCTCTGACAATTAAATTGGGCTCCAATAAATTCAACTGCTGGAATAATTATTCTCTGGCAAATAGGTTAACAAATTTAACCCATGAACAATAATAACTTATTTCTCCAAAAAAAAATTATTTACTAAAACACAACTCCGAAAAATAGAATAATTTAATCTTGCTTCCTCTTGAAATAATTTTCTTTTGGTACATCCAATATAAAACCTCAAAGTCCACTTGGGGTATCTCAATTGGCAATGGCCATGGAAATTAAGTCTCTCCAAACCAAAAGTCTTGGGTTCAAATCTTGTGTTATCCCCTCGATTGAGGTGAGAAGTTGGACATGATGAAGATGTAATCCAACCAAGTTAACAAATATTATATATATAATATATATATATTTATATATTTATATATATATAATATATATAATATATATATATATATTATATATATATTAAAACCCTCGAACAATCTTAAATTAAAACCCTTGAAGTTGGTCTTTCAAAAATAAACCACAAATTGATCTACAATAAAACCCTCAGGCTGGAAGCAAAATCAGCTCTCATACCACTTTAACGTTCCTCACTGGAAAATTAATAGTAATTACCAAAACATGCACTAGCTACAACAATTAAAATTTCACCATGCAAACACAAATTACAACACCAAAGAAAGAATGCAAAGTGTTGAGCTATTTTATTAAAAATTGAGCTTTAACTTAGTACAATGGAGTGAGATGATAAAATATGGGCTTGCAACTACAAGTATGCAATAACTAGGTCAGAATCTAAGTAAAATATCTAGTTAAAAGGGATCAATTTGTCCAAATGCACTGCTCAGAAATTTCTATTGCTATTGTTGTTGGAGGAAAACTATGAAATGAACCCTCTAATCTTCTCTAACAATTATGAAAAATTAGAGAAAGGCTCCTCATACCCGAACTAACAAAACCTAAAAATATCATATACACCGAAGTGGTAGAATGGCTTCCACAAATAACTATGTCGTGCTCTAGAAATATTATTGTTTCTTACTAGCTTCAACGCTTTGTTTTGTACATCAAAAGTGCTCAGAAAATTATACATCTTTAACTGAGGCCTCTACTCATAAAACCAACAAAAACCTAGAAGTATTTTGGGTTAATTCTAGCTGACTCAAAAATACCCAAATTTGGAAGAGATTCCCAACAAATGGGTTATGCATCCCACGAAGACTATCTGATACAAATTAATTCCAATTTCCTCCCTCACCTATTGGAATTTACTTTACAAATTTCTCTAGAAATTAGCAAGAAATATCATCTCAACTCCTGAAAGAATCTCTACTTCAATATATGCGTTGTAGATGAACCAGAAGAACCTGTGTGCAGGCCTTAATGATAGAAATTTGGCCCTCTTTATAAATGTGTTTTTTTCCTTTGAAAATAACCAAAAAAACTTGTCCGCCATGAGGAAATGTTCTACAAATTCTTAGCCTCTGAATCTACCAAATGATAGCTCTACAAAATGCCACAAATTCCAAGTCTCTCTCCTCCTTGAACCTGCACAAGTTGAAATACCTCTGTAATTTAGCACTTCAAATGTAAAATTCTACTCACAAATTCGATGCTAGGGTGACACTTGAAGTTCACTGAAGAAGAGTTGGAATTCCTACTTGGAAATTCCTTGTGGTAAACAACATTGGTTGACTTTACTATGCAACTCAATTAAACCCTCCAAAATCATAAATGAAATGCCAAAATAGATTGATAAAAGTGAGGCTCTATACTTCATTTTATTGTTGCTTTCCCTTCCTCATACCATGGTTCAATTCTCTCACACTATGCTTTGATACCATTCTTTGATTCTTCCCATGATTCAATTTACCCTTTTTGGTAACCTCAACTTATCTTCACTTTAATTTTATTCTTTTCTTAAGTCCCAACCTTTGTCTTTCCTCCAAAAAATTACATAACATATCTATAACTAATTTCTCCTAAGTTTTATTTTATCTAATACTATATTGATCCAAAATCACAAAATTGAGAATTTCCTTGTCAAAATTTCTAATTGGGGACATGACAAAGAGAAGTATGAGTTTTAGGAATATACAAGTTTGACGCTAACAAGAAAGATCATCATGAAATGGCATCTACAAATATGACGACAAAGGAGTTATAGGATCAAAAATATGTTCATCTAAGTCACAATTATATTGTGTTACTTAGAAAAATGGTGGAAGGTCTTCCAAATTTTAAGAATGAATATGTTGAGTGCGAAGGGTGTACATTAAGAAATGAACATAAAGAAGAGTTTCCTACAAGAAAAAAGAAAGAGGTAAATTCTTGAGCTAATAAATTTGGTTGTGTGTGGTCCTATGCAAATTAAGTCATTGGGTGGAGATTCATATCTTGATATTTTCATTGATGATAAAACTAGATACACATGGGTGTACCTTATTAAAATAAAGAGTGATGTATTTTAATACTTGAAGGAATTTAAAAATATGGTTGAGAAGCAAATAGACAATCAAGGGGGAGAATACACATAAGGGTAATTCATCGAGTACTTCAAAATTTATGGAATTTTGCAATAATTTACAATGCCACATACTAAATAGAATGGTGTAGAAGGAAGGAAAAATTAAAACAATTAGTTGAATGTGCTTGAAGCATGATAAAAGATAAAAGTTTCACTAATGGATTTTTAGCCTGAAAAAAAATTAACTTTCTTGTCATTTGAGAAACATAAGTCCTACAAAATTTCTAGAAAAAAAACACCATATGAAGCATTTCATGGCTATCAACCAATAGTGAGACATTTGAGAATCTTTGCAAGTACAACATTTTCTTATGTTCCTAAATAAGATAGGAGAAATCTTGGTGCCAAGGAAATCAAATGAATCTTTATTCATTATTTTATGATTATAAAGCCTACAAAATGTGTTATCCAATGAATCACAATGTATTTTCAAGCATATATGTTATATTTCATGGATGTACAAACACGATGCCAAATGTGGAAGAGAAAAATGTATGGAAATTACCCAAATGGAACAAAGCAGATGAAGGTGAAGATCAATTGGTTGATGTCAAAGAACAAGGCATAATTTAAGCTACATAAACACTAAGAGGAAGTTGATAAACTCCAAAAAGACATGATCCATTCAGAATATCATCAAGGAAAATTCAAACACCAATCAAGTATAAATATTATGCATTAATGCCTCAAGTTATGAACATAGTTGAACCTTCAAATTATGGACAAGTAAAATATAATAAAAATGGATGGATGCCATGAAAGAAGAATAAGATTCTATTGTGAAAAATGGTACGTGCAAATTAATATAGTTTCCTAGGGATAAAGTTCTCGTTGGGTCAAAATGGTTATTCAAAACTAAATTTAATGGTGACGAAAGTATTGATAAATATAAATATAGACTAATAGCAAAGGACTACTCACAAAAATAAAGGGAAAGATTATGAAGAAAATTTTGCACCTATAGCTAAAAGGGAAACCATAAGAATGATGATCACATTTTTTATCAAGCATACTTGGAAGCTAAATCAGCTAGCTGTCAAGCCAATAGTTCTAAATGGAGAATTAAAGGAACAAGTCTATCTTGCTCAACTAGAATGTTTTGTAAAGCAAGGAGAAGAACATCTTGCTTGCAGGTTAATAAAGCATGATATGGACTCACGTAGGAACCTATGTCTTGGTATGTGAAGATTTATAAATTATTCTCTCAACAAGGATTTACTAAAGTAAATGAGATCCAAATATTTAAATCAAGAGGTATGAAAATGGACCGTTTCTTTAATTTGTGTGTGTGTGTGTGTGTGTGATCATATCATAACAAGAAATGCTACTATGTTAAGTGAAAATATCAAAAGTTTCCTATAACAAGAATTTAACATGAGGGATCTTGGAGAGCTGCATGATTGTTTAGGTCTTGGAGTTTGGAGAGATAATAGTAGAACCTTGGCCATAAAAATTAAATATGCTTAAGAATCAATGAGAATATTCAATATGAATGGATGTAAATTAATATCTACACCACTAGAATTTAATGTTAAACATAGTAGTGATGATGAACAAAAGAAGTGAATGGTGCATTGTACATAGAATTGGTGTGAAGTTTGATTTACCTAACTATAATGGAGCTAGATATTACATAATTAGTCCATATAGTTATCCAATTCATAGCTAAGCCACAAGAAATTAAGTGGAAAGAAGTTAAGAGAGTCCTTTGACATTTGAAGGAGACTGAGAATTTTGCTATTAAATATAATATTGATTTGAACGCTTAGATCATAGGTTACTCATATTATGATTGGGTAGGAGATCAAGATGATAGGATGCCCACCTCTGGTTATGAATTTAGTATTTCATTAAGTATCATTTCATTGGGTAGCAAGAAATAATAAATAACCTTATGCATTTCAACTTGTGAAGTAATTTGGATAATAGGAATTCTTGAAATCATGGGAAAAAAAATGAAGGACCAACAGTTATCAAATTTTACCACCAAAGCTCGATCAAATAGGAAAACAAATTAGTCTATCATGTAAGATCAAAATATATTGGCACATGACATCATCTTGAAAAGGACGAAATGCACAGAAAGGAAATTAATTTGAGCTATTCTAATGAAATGATAATGTGGTAGACATATTTACTAAGACTCTAGGAAAAAATAGGTTTACATTATCTAGAGATAATTTAAGTGTGGTAAATATTTCATTTCCCATTAGGGAGGGGAGTTAGAGATAACAGTGAAATGAAAATTCTAGATCGTGTGAGTTTTGAGGTCATGTCCTAGAACTCGTTGTTTTCCAATGTGAGAGAGTTATAAATGACTAGGAGTATTTATCGTAAAGGTTTTTGTTCTTACTTAACCTATCAATTCCATTACTATATAATGGGACTTTGTCATGTATTCAATGTATGGCATGATCCTAGTTTAATAAAAGTTTATCATTAGAAAGTTATTTCATTTCTTTGTTGTCTCTATTTTTTGTCAACTATACATAAAAACCATGCCCATAATTATGATACCAGAATAAACAAATAAAGACAATAGATAAATAGCATAAATCTCTAATGAGATACTTTTATTAAATTAGGCTCATGCCACACAACAAATACATAATAAAGTCCTGTTATGTATCGTCTTGATTGATAGAATATATAAGCACAACAACCTAGAGGATAAAGGCTCCTACTAATACTCACTCACATTGGAAAACAATGAGTTCAGAACATGACCATGAAACTGACAGAATCCTAAACTTCCATTTCTCTATTAATTCTAACAATGTCCATCCAAACCCTTGGACATTTCAATTCATACACAATTTATATCCAAAAGTAAACAAACGTGGAATATAAAATTATAATAATATTAAATTTTATAGAAATGATATACATAAACATACATAATGTTTAAATTGATGAAGTAATAATTTGGAATCATAATTGATAACATAAGGCATAGTCTAATTGATACACAAAATGACTTTTTTTGTCTTGAATGCAAGCATACAATTTTGAGCAAGATTTTCATTTCTTATTATTTAAAATGCATGTTTGAATGCATACATGGATTCAACATCATAAAAACCCCTGATGCACTTGAACTTTATAAATTAAACAACTTAAACTTGTGATTATTAAAAATATCTACCATGTTTTGAAAAGCAATTATCCAAAACACTATTTGGAAAAGGTCATTTATTCTATATACAAAATGAGTTTTTTGGCTCAAATCTGAGGATACAATTTTGAGCAATATTGTCATTTATTACTATTTAAAAAGCACTTTTGAATGAATAAATGGATTCAACACCATCAAAACCCCCTGATGCACTTGAACTTTGTATATTAAACAACTTAAACTCATGATTCTTAAAAATCTCTATTGTGTTTTGAGCAAAATTTATTCAAAAAATGTTTGGAAAAGGTCATCTCATCTATAGACAAAATGACTTATTTGGCCCGGAGGATACACTTTTGAGAAAGATTTTTATTTCTTATTATTTAATGTGCTCTTTTGAATGCATAAATGGATTCAACACCGTAAACCCCCCCACCACACCCCCCGGCCCGATGAGCATGAACATTGTAGATTAAACAACTTAAACTCATGATTCTTAAAAATCTCTATCAAATTTTGAACAAAATTTATCCAAAAATATGTTTGAAAAAGGTCATTTCATCTATTAGTTATCGTTATAACATAACGATAAATTTACAAGGAAAAATAAAAATTAATATAAAAAAATAATGAAACTCAAGCCTAACCATAAATAAATAATGACATTATAATAGAGTGAAATAATGAGGTAGCTGTAAAGGGGAGTCGATATTTTAGTAAGATTTTGTGATATCATTATGAACGTATAATTTTTATTTATAATATTTTAAAGGTATAGAATATATTAATATATTTCAAATTATAAAAATTATGAAAGAAAAAATATTTTATTTATAGATTTTATATTATTTTTTCTTTAAATTTATATTTTTTATTGAGTCGAGAGACTCAATCCATAACCCAAGATGATGGAGATGTGTAAGTATGTTTGTGCTCAATAAAATAGAAATAAAGAAAATATGTATTCAATACAAATATAGGTCGAATTTTCCAGAGGGGATAAATTTGTTGAAGTTTAAACTTTTTATTGATCTTTTGATTCCAAAAGGAGTTTGCACCTTGAGTCATCTGATCCCTCTCAACTCTTGTTAGATCTGTGTTTAACATGGATCTCTACTAGTAATTCCATAAATTTAAATCTATTGTTTTTTAATTAGTGTGTATGTGACATGATAATTTTCTATGATCTTTGAAAGTAATTAAGAAAGTTTACAAATTTATGCTTCAATATGGGTATGATTGTTTAGAGTGGAAAGAGAAATGCCATGAAAGTTAAATTCTAAACATTCATATATGACAATAACAACTTGGACAGAGCATCTTAATATGAATTTCTCATAATAGATAATCATAATAAGATCAATACAACATTAATGAAAGGATATATTGAGGATGATAAATTTATTATGGGCTTGAAAATAATTGTAACAAGATCATTACAACATCCATGAAAGGATAAATTGAGGGTGGAAAGTTGATTATGGGATTGAAAATACTTGTAGCTCACCATTGTACATGGTATAATAAAATTCTCCACTTTGATAAGAATTTTACTCCTATTAGTGTATATAGATGCAAAGCATATGGATGTAGTATCTTTACAAATTCATGGAGAATGATCAAGTAGATTGAAAATAATTTTATAACCTAATCTTAAAATTAAAGGAAGTGTACCGTAACCTATCCTCCTCATACAAGAAGTCTTTCCCCCATTGAGAGCACAATGATGACTGGTACCTAATGTACAACATCAAGTTAAACAACATGGGAGACAAGAGGCAAGTATTAAAATTACTTCAAACGCAAACTGAAACTACTTAATCTCAAATGGAGATGTTAAACAACATGGGAGAAAAGAGGCAAGTCCTAAAATTGCTTCAAACTCCAGCTGAAACCACCTTCATCTCAAATGGACATGGCATAAGGATGTGTAGTCTTACCTAAAGTATTTGGGAATCAATGATCATTTTGAAAAATAAGAATAATACTAAAAATATTATTATATGGAAAATTAAGGAAAAAATGTGATGAGATAAAAAGTTAAAATTAAAAAAATTAAGAAATTAGAAAGAAGTGATCACCCGTATTTAAAAAATCAAAAGTATCTTTGTGTTTTGATGAATGTAAAAAATGAAATAAACATTGTTATAAAAAAAAATTGTGTTTGTGCTTTCTTTCCAAGAAATAAACTATGTAGAGATTTTTGAAATCCCCATATAGTTCATCTCCAAAAATGAAACCACAATAATAGGAATTAATTTTCTTGAGTTTCATAATAAAATTTGGTGTTTGTAAATTTAAAAAATACACTTACATGAAAAAAGCATCCACCTTTTTCACACTAAGAGAATTGTAGATAGAAAAACGGTTTCTATTAAAATGGCTTAAATATATTAAAATTAAATCTCAATTTCAAAATATTCCGCACAAAACTAACCTTAGTAATATTTTAACTAATCTAATTTACAATAATCTTAAAACATTTTTATTAATATTTTCACAGAAAAATACAATCCTAAAAAAATTCAAATATTTTTTTTATCTCTTACCAACTAATTGATTTACTTAAACTAATTCATATGATTATCCATACGTACAATTAACATAATATTTATTTTATTCAAAATATTATATATATAACACAATATTAAGGATAAACTTTTAGTGAATTTCTTTTTTTCTTATACTAATAATAAATATTAGTATGAATATGTAATCTCTCATTATCTTGACAGGTGGGATAGTGTATCACCCTCGGGCAGTCGTCACCAATACGTCGGGCGCACGATGAGTGGTGTCGACCGGGTGGGCATTGGGCGACCCGGGCGAGCGTGCACGGCGGGTCGATAACCAGGCGGGCGCGTGCATGGTAGGTCGAACGACCGAGCGATGGACTAACGCACGATGTGCTGGAGATGGGCAGGGCGCGCACGGAGGTGGGCGCACGGCAGTTGGGAAGTCGGGTGGCATGAACGACAGAGGCGTTGGGCGCACATGTCGGGTGGACATGGTTAACGTTCGAACGAACCGGGCGGCAGTGGCACGATAGCGTTGGGCAGACGTGCACGGGCAGCGTGCACGCCGAACACGGGAATGGTGAACGACCATACAGGCGGGCAAACACGGGTGAAGGCAGGCACACACGCCGGGCAAGCAGCGCGGGTGAACCGAACGATGGGTCGGGTGGAACGCTGAACGAACAGCGTGCAGGCAAACGCGGGTAGACAGGCACACACGTGGGGCAAACGTGGCTCGGCAGCGCACAATGGGTCGTGCGGGACGTGCAAAGGAACGACAGCAGTATGAGACAGGCCGAGCGCATAGTGGCAGGTCCGAGCGAATATGGCGGGCAAGAATAGCAGCGCGCGGGTGTACAGGCGGATGGAGGACGCGAGTATACAGCCGAAAAATGAACGCAGGTGTACAAGCGAACGAAGGACGCGGGCGAACAGGCGGGCAGAGCTATGGAGCGCGCGGGTATACTAGCGGGCGGACACATGTATGGCGTAGCGGACTTATATGTTGGCATGGTTGGCGGTATTGGCAATGAAGGCCGACCATTTAACAAAGGAATAATGGGGTTCCTTCTATGAACGGTTGGGGTGTCGGCCATGGGGCCACGCCCAACCAAACATACGCAAGGATCTGTATAAGTATGGCGATGGAGTTTGTCATTTGAAGGAACATCCAACGAACAACAAACAAGCATTAGAACCATACGGTGAAGTGCGAAGTGCGCAGTTTGGTCTACGCTCTAGTGGACGCAGCATGAGCGCATAGCTCTTTCACTGGTTGTAAACGTTCACTCAGTCAGAGGTGGATCAGAACGGTACGAGGTTCGATGGTATGGTGTGAGGATTGTGCAGGTTATCCGAGCATCTTGGTGGCTAGTCTGGGCAGCACCCACTCTATGTAATTGATGCAGGTTCTCGTTTATGAAAAGAGACTAAGTGTGGCTCGATTCGGTGAGCATAAGGGTCGATTGTAATATTGTAAAATTCTGATATTTTATAAATATTCGGGCAGACTTTTCAAGAGTTGCCCCTCCCTTTATATCGTTGCAATTCTTATTCATATTGCTGATGTTAATGATTAATGTATGGGTATATAATTGATATAAAGGATAAAAGAATTTCACTTAACTAAGAAACACAAGTTAGGTTCGGGTTGTGAATTAGGCGTAGTCCATCTACTCAAGTATTGGTGAAAAGAAAAAGTAGGGTGGTGCCGCACCCCGCTGCCTCGGTTGAAAGACTACCAAAGGGTTGGGGGCGTGACAGGTGGTATCAGAGCATATACCTTCATTGAAGTGAAGGCGGTATTGAAGTATACACACCGGTTACAGGTGGAATCAAGCAGATATCCGGGTTAACATAGGAGTGGTCGTGGAGACAGGATCTTGCAGGGAAAGAGGTTGATGAAACACTCTATGTGT
Organism: Pinus taeda; assembly: GCA_000404065.3. Classification (NCBI taxonomy): domain Eukaryota; kingdom Viridiplantae; phylum Streptophyta; class Pinopsida; order Pinales; family Pinaceae; genus Pinus; species Pinus taeda. The sequence goes on from APFE030484539.1 coordinate 55,441, forward strand.
GGCATCAAGGACTTGGGTTGCAGGTGAAGCTGGTGCATGGTCAAAACTCAGTTACAAAGGCGAAGGAGATTAGCGATGGCAGAATCAAATGCCGGGTCTACTCGTAGTCCTGTGGATACTTATGACTTGATGCAGAAGGTTATTGAAAGAGTGGATTTCTTGGAAGCTCACTTTGGGGATAGGTTTGATCTTATTGTGGAAGAACATAAGACATTCATGAAGACAAAGGAGGAGCTTGATGAACTCCGAAATCAGTTGGAGTACACCGATTTGATGTGTACGCAGCTTGAGAACAAAGTCAAGGACGTGGAAACTTCAAGGGACCAGGGTCTAGCAGAGATCTCGAACTTGAAGAGAGCTCTTGACGATGGCAAGGACGAGATAGCGGTATTGAAGAAGGCAGTGAGACATGGCTCAGGAGGAGGTATGCCTCATGTCAAGGTCAAAGAACCGGATTCGTTCGATGGTACAAGAAGTACGAAAACATTTGGTAACTTCTTGTGAGACATGGAGCAGTACTTGGAGAGATTAGGTCCATCCGATGATGAGACCAGGGTCAAGGTTGCAGCTCAGTTCCTGACAAAAGACGCTAAGATGTGGTGGAGGAGAAGAATGGACCAGGTAGAAAACGGAAGTGCTGTTGACATTACTTCTTGGGATGACATGAAAGGAGCCTTGCAGGCCCATTTCAGTCCTCAGGACGAAACGTGGGAAGCCAGGACAAAGATAAAATTCATAAAGCAGACCGGGAACCTTCAGATGTATCAAAGGGAATATGCAAGTGTTGTCCTTGAGTTACCCGACATGGCAGAGAAGGATAAAGTGTTCAACTTCATTATTGGGTTGAAACCTTGGGCTCGCAATGAGGTGAAGAGACAAAGGATCAGGACGCTTGAAGAGGCCTTTGCTATGGTTGATAGGCTGGTTGAACATTATGATGAGGCTTCTGATGACAAGAAAAAGAAGTCCGATAAGTAGAAAGAAAGAAAGATGGAAGACACTTCGAAGTCTGATGATTCAAAGGGGAAAAAGCCTTTGAAATGTTGGATTTGTGCAGGGCCACATATGGTGAAGACTTGTCCTTCTAGACCGAAGCTGGCTACCATAACACAATCCAATGCAAAGGAGGAAGGTGCTTCTGTTGGGATGATGCAGGTACTTAGTACAGCTACTGCTACGGAGGCGCTCTCTCGAAAGGATCCCGAGAGGAATCAGTTGGAATATGTCCAAATGAAGGTGAGAGATGCCGACATACTCACTATGGTAGATAGTGGGGATTCTCACAATTTCATGGGAGAGGACACCGCATGGAGAATTGGGCTGAAGTATACACCTATCAAAGCGCATATGAAGATAGTGAATTCACCGCCGAATGAAGTCTTAGGTGCGGCTGAGAAAGTGGACATTACAATTGGTGGATGGACCGGGAACGTAGACTTCACCATCGTGAGAATTGATGACTATGAAGCCGTGCTTGGGATGGAATTTATGAAAAAATACAATGCAATAATCGTTCCACACTTGAAAAAATTGTACATATATGATGGTAGAGAAGAGGTGCCCATAGGTGTGCCTACCTTTGGGGTCACTAGGCCGAACCATGAAGTGGCAACTATGCAGGTGAGGAGTGATGGAGACATGCAGGAAATAAGTAAGCGTTTGTCCAAGGCAGAGACAACACTTACCGAGCAGTCCTCAGTTATCAAGACAATCTCAGATAGCATCTTGGATTTGACAAGAAGGCTAGAAGTGATCGAGGATGAAGAGGACGAACCATACATGAGACCAGGCGAAGACCAGGTGACCTACATGCAGAGATTGGAGGTCGGGGATCCTGACAGATGGATCGAGATGATTAGTGAGGGAGAGCCTAAAGGCTCCTGTCCCTCTACATCTTCTTAGTTTGACAAGAAGGTGGGGCTCATTGTTAGCTGCTCATGGCAATGAGTTCCCTAAGCTATGGAGAAGGTTATGATGGTGCAAGGATGGTCAGGCATCTAGCATCATGACATGTTGCAGATGGATGGGGTTTTCTTCATGGACCTGAGCATGGATGAATTCTGATGGAGTTCAAGATGTGACAGAGGTTTGGGTAATGACTGATGATGACATGGGATGTTCACTCTCACTATTTAAGCGTGAAGGTTGGACTGATCATCCGACTAAGTTCAGACATGGGGTCGCGAAGTGTGCAGAGATGTGTCAACATTAGGAGGGGTCTCATACAACTGGGAACTTGGAACGACATGGAGATATGTGTGATGAGGTCTCATATGAGCACCTTGGACACTTGGTGAGTGTTCTTTTAGAACACATGATGGCTTATGGCATGATGGAGGGCATTGTTACAATGGAGATGCAGCTTGGTAGATGGAAGGATCAACCTTTCATGATGGCAGCATGGAGGCATTGCAGCAGTTGACCGGATCATGGATGTTGGTGACTTGGTGGTACTTAGTCACTTGACGGAGATACGACGAGCTTGGGGTTGTGGGGGTTGTCGAGGATGACAACAACTTTAGGTGGAGGAGGATGTATCGCCCTCGGGCAGTCGTCGCCAACGCGCCGGGCGCACGACGAGTGGTGTCGACCGGGCGGCCATTGGGCAACCCGGGAAGGCGTGCACGGTGGGTCGATAACCGGGCAGGCGCGTGCATGGTAGGTCGAATGACCGGGTGATGGACTAACGCACGATGTGCTGGAGACGGGCAGGGTGCGCATGAAGGTGGGCGCACGGTAGTTGGGCAGTCGGGCAGCATGAACAACGGAGGCGTTGGGTGCACATGTCGGGCGGACATGGTTAATGTTCAAACGAACCGGGCGGCAGTGGCACGATAGCGTTGGGCGGATGTGCACAAGTAGTGTGCACGCCGAACGCTGGAATGGTGAATGACCATACGGGTGGGCAAACGTGGGTGAAGGCAGGCGCACACGCTGGGCAAGCAGCGTGGGTGAACCGAACGATGGGTTGGGCGGAACGCTGAACGAACAACGTGCGGGCAAACGCGGGTAGGCAGGCACACACGCCGGGCAAACGCGGTTGGGCAGCACACGATGGGTCATGCGGGACGTGCAAAGGAACGACAGCAGTATGAGACAAGCCGAGCGCATAGTGGTAGGTCCGAGCGAGTATGGCGGGCAAGGATAGAAGCGCGCGGGTGTACAGGCAGACAGAGGACGCGAGTATACAGCCGAACGATGGACGCGAGTGTACAGGCGAACGAAGGACGCGGGCGAACAGGCGGGCAGAGCTATGGAGCGCGCGGGTATACTAGCGGGCGGACACATGTATGGCGCAGCGGACTTATACGTTGGCATGGGTGGTGGTATTGGCAATGAAGGCCGACGGTTTAACAAAGGAATAATGGGGTTCCTTGTATGAACGGTTGGGGCATCGGCCATGGGGCCACGCCCAACCAAACATACGCAAGGATCCGTATAAGTATGGCGATGGAGTTTTTCATTCGAACGAACATCATCCGAACAACGAACAATCATTAGAACCATACGGTGAAGTGCGAAGTGCGCAGTTCGGTCTACGCTCTAGTGGACACAGCATGAGCGCATAGCTCATGCGCTGGTTGTAAACGTTCACTCGGTCAGAGGTGGATCAGAACTGTACGAGGTTCGATGGTATGGTGTGAGGATTGTGGAGGTTATCTAAGCATCTTGATGCAGGTTCTCGTTCATGAAAAGAGACTAAGTGTGGCTCGATTCGGTGAGCACACGGGTCGATTGTAATATTGTAAAATTCTGATATTTTATAAATATTCAGGCAGACTTTTCGGGAGTTGCCCCTCCCTTTATATCGTTGCAATTCTTATTTATATTGCTGATGTTAATGATTAATGTATGGGTATATCATTGATATAAACAATAAAAGCATTTAACTTAACTGAGAAACACAAGTTAGGTTCGGGTTGTGAATTAGGCGTAGTCCATCTACTCAAGTATTGGTGAAAAGAAAAAGTAGGGTGGTGCCTATTGGATACCTATTGGTATAAACATATTTCATGATTGGCAAATTCAAATGCCAAATATGCTCTGCTTTGCTGATACAAAGATCCCATATTTCCAAGACAAGGCAAGGTGTGTACATGCCTTCATGTTTACTAAATTTGATGGATGGTCCAACAGTCTAATATCGATCATGCCATGTTTCAATTTTATGTTGTAGAATAGAGAAAGAAGTCTGTCCAAACTGTTTAATCTTGGCAGACCAATAGTTAGGCAGGGAAGCTAAGGTTCCCAACTGCTTAATCTGGGGCCTTGGAAGAAATAAGGGTAGTGTTAGATAGGAAATCAAAGGAAAAAGCCAATGGAAAAGAAAAGGCACATAAGGGTCTCCAAGTCCAAGTGCACCCTCCAAGAAGAAACAAAAAATGCTAGGCAAGTAGATGGGTAGGTAGATGGGGTTGCAGAAGTGGTATTCCTTTCAAGCTGAATCTTGCTGGTAAACACAAGGAAAGAAACACAATGGAGCATGTCTAACTTCCCTTTTTCCTTGTTTAACACTCATTACTAACATCCCTTCACCAGTTGTGTTTGTGAAAGAATTCAAGGTCTGATGTTGGTTCTAGTTTCCTTTAAGAGCCACATTTCTTGTGCAAAATTCTTTTCATTTTGATCTACTCCCTAAGCTAAGTTGTTTTCAAATAAACTTAATGATATCACTCCTCATTCACTCTCTCCCTCCATATTAACCCTTCACCTCTATTATCTAATTCCCTATGTCACCCTTTCCCTACTATTATAACACCATGGTGTATAAACCCCAAGCATTCTATAAATATCCCCCCTTGGCATTATAGCCATATGATTCACTACTAGGGAATTAAATTGACATCTGGTTAGTTTAAAGAACCCAAGCCTTACCTCTTTGTCTCCCTCAAAATTCATTTACCCATTCAACCCTCCATTTGCCTAAGAAACCTTGGAAAAAACCCATTTGCACCCTTAAACCCGCTCAAAAGGCAAAAATATGTTGAAAAACCATTATTTCGCCTTATCCTAAGTTTTTAACTATGCACGACTTGATAAAGAAATACATGGAAAATCATACGCATTCATCAATATTTATAACGGTCCCGCCGGGCACGAATCCCATGGAAAATACTTTTTTATTGCCCGCCCGACGCCGTATCGTCCGGTCAAATCATCAACCCGTCGACCGTCCGATCGAGCGTTTTCCATCCGACGGTTCTCGTGGATATCGGACCGGCCCTGACGTCCGAAAGATAGCGTCCGATATCTGTCAGAGGCTGACGTCAGGCCTCAGCCACGTGTCACCCCCACAGCGTATCGGAGCCCCCTCTAACAGATTCCCTTCCATATCATAAGCGGTGCGATATGTTACCGCCCGTGGTTTCCGGCTTTCCGCTAAATCGCCTGCCAGCGTCACTGCGAGCGCCATCGCCGCGTCCACGCCCGCGTTCACCATTGCTCCACATGTCCGCCACCTCACCGTCCCCGTGGACCACTCATAAGCCACCACGTCACCTGATGACGTCATGCTGACGTCATCCGACCCTGACCCACCTGATGACGTCATGCTAACGTCATCCGAAAAAGGCGCGAATGTCCCAAAAATCCATATTTTTGCCAATTTTTCGCAATTTTTTGCAATTTTTGCAAAAAAATCTGTTGCGCCTTCTGCATGCATTTTACGTCCAAATTTGCACCAACCAGCTGAATTCGACCTGGAGACCTTCGGCGCGCCTACCCACCTGCATTTGTGACCCGGACCGTCAAGTTTACCAGGTATTTATCCCTGCAAATCTTCTCTGCGCCTCGTTTCGTCTACAAATTGACTATATTCACTAAAAACACTGAAAAAACACATAATTCACTAGCAAATCCATTGCGCCCAGTTCCCATTCGAAATTAGAAGCTCGAAATTCACCAGCTAAGCCTTGTTACCCAAGCTTTTTCATAACCTGCATTTTTTTCACGCAGTCGTGAACAGGGAAACCGAATCTACACCTAGTTACTAAGAAAAAGTCTGTTAGTGACAAGCATTTGCCTTCTGAAGTGCTGTGTGCAGTATTTCAATTGCTACCATTGACCCTTCTACCTTCTGTTTCTCAGTTCACCTCTTCTTTCAAGAAAAACTCTTTTTCTATTACTCAGCCTAGTAACATCAATTCACATATAAAACAAAGTTTGGAGTAACTATGGATACATCAGTAGCACCTGTGGCCCTCAATGTTGCCCCTTTAAATGCCCCTCAGAGAGAATTGGAGTGGCAAGCTTTAGCAGATTTGGATTACCAAATATCAGAAGAATTCCTGCACCAAAGCAAATTCTACCTCCACCTGCTAAATGAATTGAAGGCCAAACATGTAGCTGGAACAGATATATTGGGCATTTGGGATTCCTTCCTCCCAATCTTCAAGCTTCCTCAGGTCAACCAATTCCCTGACCTAATTCACCTATGTGCTGAATGTTATGATCCTACTCAAAGAGCTGTGCTTGACCATTCAGGCTCAGTTGTATTCTGCATTACCCCTCAGGCCATCAGAGAGATGCTGCAATTCAAGACTAAGAAGAAACTGGTTCCCCTATCTTTGTTTGATCTGATAAACCAAGGATCCAAGATGTTGACAGATGCTCAGATCACAAAGCTGAACCAACTGTTTATTAACTCTAACACTGTGCAAGACCCTCCGATTTTTCATGGCTACCTCAACCCATTGGGCAGGGACCTTGCAGATATGATCAATCCCATTTTGGGCTATAACTCAATTGAGTATATTGATGAGACTGTACTGGTAATGATGCTCATGTTTTCCCTTGGCAAAGCTCCAATCTACTATGACTATGCCACCTACATATCAGACAAAATGCATGAGCAATTGATGAACCTATCAAGGGAGAAGGTGTTCAGATACTCCTCCTACATCTATCACCTAATATTATACTATCAACATGAGAAATTCCCTTTTGGTGTGAACACGGTGGATGCACAAGGAAATACAAGGTCAGTAGTGTATTGGGCCTCAGTTTTTCACTGCAGAGCTTATTCTCCATACACTTACTGTGAGTTTATAGACCTTTTCATCCACCTAGCCATGTCTATGTTCCTGAGCTCACCTCCTCCAAGACTAACAGATGAGATGCAGAGGATCGTTCAATTGTCCAAGGTATACAGCATTGCGGATTGGTATTTTTACCAAAACTACACCGTTATCTGAATATATGGTTGTGAGTTACCCCCATACAGACTGCCCAAGTATGTGCCCATGAGATTGTTTGCCCTTGAATACTTCAGGCAATTTGGGAATGCTGATGTAAAGCACTTTTTCAGGCAAGGGCAAGAAGGCACAGCTGAAAGTGAGAAACCAATTGGGCCACTTTGTTTTGAACAAAAGGGAGGAAGGCTGGCAAGAAGCTGACGGAATGCTAGAAAGCCTTGGCCTAAAGACCAGTTTCCTCTGGAAACCTTATGACCCCAATCACTTCGTATCATTAAGAAGGGTCAAATATAGGCTCTCTAGTTATGACCATGTAAGGTTGCCTCACATAGAACAATATGCAAATCAATCAAAATGGAAGAGAGGAACACTAGAGGAACCTATTACACAAGAAGAACTAAATGAAAGAGCAAGAAGAAATCTTCTTAAGATGGCTAACTTGGAACTTCCTGCACAGGTATTCTCTCTTCCGAACCCTCAAGTAGGAGCAGCTGCCGCATCCTCCACAGCACCATAGGAGGTAGTCAAAACTACAAATCAAGCCCCCAGTAAAGGCAAGGAAAAAGAGATGGAGCAAGAACAGGTACAGCAAGGACAAGTTCAGCAACAACAACAGGTACATCAGCCAGAAAAGGAGTAGCCAGGGCAAAAAGAACAAACAGCAGAGGCCCCAATGGTCACAGAGCAGCAGCCAGCACAAATGGTGCCTCCTAGGCAAGAATCAAGAATTGATACTTGAGTCCTCCAAACCCCACAAAGAGAGGACATAAGCAGGAAAAGGGACAGAGAGACTCCCCTCACTACATCAACAACTCAAGGGGAGAAGAGGCAAAGGTTGAACCCTTTTTCGGAAGAAGAAATGCCAATAGGGCAAACTTCGGGTATGGGCCTACCTAGCATGGAGGCCTCAGCAAGTTTCTTCCAGCAGGAACAAGAGAGGGCAGCAGGAGGAGAAGTTAGCTCCTCCAGCCAACAAAGAGGAGCTGAAAAGAGCATCAAGCAGTAGTTCAAGGATATCAAGAAGAGAAATGAACCTATAAGGCTACAATTGTATAATCATTTGTTGAAAATGGCTCCCACTAACCAGCAAAGACTCATGTACGCTTATGATGTACATGAGGGAAAAATGATAATGAGCCATTTCACATCAGCCATGCAACAACCACAGTCAGTTGCTGATTACATCAGGACCAACCTTGAGGTCCTGGCCAAGGACATCTACCCAATGGATCATATTGAATTACACAAACAAATGGGTGAGATGGTGTATGCCTCCTTGGCAGACAAGACATTGGTGAACTACAGGCTACAAAATAGCCTAAATAACACAACTGCACAACTTGAGTTGGAAAGGGCATCCTCTCAAGAAAAGGAAAATAGGATCAAAGCTTTGGAGGAGATCATAACAAAGCTTGGGCATGATCCTCAAGATGTCAAAGCAGTGCAGGAGTTGCTGAAGCTAAGGGATGCTGATATGGCAGCACTAAAGAAAATGATCAAAATCCCAGCAACTCTTCATCCCCAAACTGAAGAAGTTGCCCAGCTTAGATAGGACAAGGATGCAGCAGCTATGCTGGTAACACTGTATAAACAGCTCATCCAAACACAAGAGAAGCTCGAGGAATCAGAGGCTGCACTTCAGGCAGCATTGCAACAAAAAGAGGCAGGCCAAACGTCACAGCCTCCTCTAGAAACAATCAATCTGGAGGAAGCTCCTCAAACCACTGCCCCTCCCAGTCAGCAGACACAGCAAGCAGCACCCCCCACCTCAGCACCAACAACAGAGCAGGCTGAAAGTCTTGACATGCAGAAACTCAGAAATGAGATTCAAGTCTTGGAGGCCCAAATGTCAGAGTTGAATCAAGCCAAAGAAACTCTGGCTAAAATCAATGAAACATATGATAAATCCAAGCAAAATGTAGCAGAAAGAGAAAGAGAGGTAAAGGCTCTCAAAAATAGGATAAATGAGCTAGAAAAGGAGCTCACACTGGACAAAGTAACAGCTGAGCTCAAGAGAATCCTATTGGCCAATATTGGCCAATTCATCACAGACCAGTGGGAATACATTGAGGCCATTTATGAGTAGATGTGGCTCATTGGAAAAGCACACAGAGAAATCCAAAGAGCAAGGGCATCTCTTGGTAGTATGCCTGAGGCTGCCACCAGAATGATTAATGTGCTAAATTACAGAACAAGTTCTCAGCTGATCAAAATGGGAATTGCCAACAGGACTGAGACCATTTCAATGGTCAAAAGGGTCTTGACACTAAGAAACCTGGTTCACACCTTACAGAGAAGAAGCCAGGATATGCAGGTAGACATTAACAAATTCCAGGACAAGTTCATGGCATTATAGAACAGAGGTCTTCCTAGCTTGATGGACCCCTCAGGAAGGCTACATTCACATGAAAAATATGCCAAGAGGGTCAACACCTTTGCTACTAATTAGATTGCAGAAACAGCTAGCACATCAGCAGAAACAGGGCCAGCATCAGGACAGACCCTTTTCAACAGGGTGGAGAGCTTATTTTTTATTATGAATGAAATTAATCACTTGTTTGATGAGCCACCCAATTTTTATAAGTATGCAGAGGCAGATGAGACCATAGAGTCAATTTTGAGGCATCAACTGCCCACACAGGAAGTCTGGAACAGTTTGATACAACTACTGCTAAACCAAAGCCGGTAATTATGTTTTCCCTTTTGAAATATATAAATGGTCGTGCACAGGAAAATATGGATATATTAGCATGTATGCAGCGAGAGGCTGAGCCAACTCAGCAAAACCATTCGGCCACCACAGCAGCACTGGCAGTTACAGGTGACATGGCCGAAAAGCTACAGGAGGACAGAGCTGCACAGACACGTCACTCAGCAGTTATAACAAAGCGTTCAACTGACCCAGTGAGCTCCAAAGGTCAAAATATTCTGACAGGAGTAAAGAGCATTTATGTTGTAATAAAGGCTGTAATAACTTCTTATCTACTATTTTTGTACGAGTTAATAAAGATATTTTATTTCTCAGATGACTCAATGCCTGAGATATTTTGTATGAAACACTTCTATATATTCCCCCTCGCATGAGATAACAGGGGTTGGATATTGGATGTAATTGATATCTTTGATATAGTTCTTTTACTGTAAATTCTCATAGAAGTAATATAAAGGCGGTGGAATTTCCAAAGCTCTATGTTGTCTGATGCATTGACGTGTTTAACTGAATGTTACAGGATTCCTACATATTTCATGGCAAAATAAGTTTTCCTTACAACTCTTTGTTTATTTGTTTTATCATCTTTTCATATCTCTTTCATGTTTCCGTTCTTTACAGTGAATGGCAAGGAAAAAGAATAGTTCTAGGACTTAACCACAGATTACCCTGAACTCAATCTAAGCTATTTTAAGTGTTTTTCTTCAGTTATAGCAATCAAGGTGTAATTCTTAATTGCTACCCTTTCATGCTATATCTTTCATAGTGATTATTGTTTCAGGAATTCAAGTTTGCTCCTGAGAAATATATCTCTTTCCCACACCTTAGCTTAGTGGAAAATTCTTAATTGCTTTCCACTGGTTGTTCACATTCCACCATCATAATTTCAAGTTTGTTTCATAAAGTATTTAAATGGCCCTGTAACTCCAGCTGCTTAAACTCAAGATTTCAAGAGACCAGTAGTCACAGACTCCATTGCCCAATGGACTAACATTATCTACAGATCTCAACTTTAAGTACAGAAAAGCATCCTTCCAAAAACCTAAACCAAAATCCTCACTTTATAACTAGCCTAAAATCTCCACAAAACAGAGACAAACCTTAAAGAGAGAGCCCTCTCTGATTACAGTTGGGCTAGAAGCTATAATACAAAGATTGGTTAGTGGTTACCCCGGCCGTATTCCCTTGGGAGTCAAAGGGAACAACCTGGGTGTTAACATAAATGGCGACTCCGCTGGGGACTTCTTTAGGATTTTCTAAATTACTATATGTCTCCTAAAGCTACACTTGAAACCTGAATATCAGTCACGAAGCCTTTAAAACTATTTCTGTCCCAACACTAACAGCTTTAAGGAAGAGCTCATTCAGTCAATCTTCATACTAGTTTTGAGATATATATAGCCTTTTCAAAATCTTGTCCAGTTCTTGCAGATATAAAATTTTCCTAAAAACTCAAAAGACTAGCTCAGAAATTGGCTCCCAAGCAGAATCTTAGTTACACTAGGGCAAATCCTGACACAAATCCACCCCCTGTCTTTGAAAATCCTAACACAATCTCTAAATTTGTTAAAAAGAAGCAAGGGCCAGATAATCTTGCTGACTTAAGTCCAGAGACAGTTCACCCCAACCCCATTTCTACTCCAGTTAAGGTTCTTTTTCGGTCCACCCCCAATTCTCCTAGTTCACCATCCACATCCCAAAGCCCCCCTCCCACATCTTCATCCACAGCACATACTCCCTTGACCAACACTCTAGGTTCTGCTACACCTGTTACCCCTGTGATCTCCATTGTTCCTTTTATCCCAGTTGCCCTTGTCAATCCCCCAAACCCTATGAGCATGGCTATGAGATATGCACCTCTGCAATTACCTGCTAATCCTGTAGCTTTACCTCAGGACTACCAAGCCAAAATCTCATACTTTGACTCCACTGGCCCTTACTCTGCTATTCAGCATGCCAAGAGGATGTAGGATCACTTTGAGAACTATGAGATAGATGATGATAGTGTGAGGATGAGAATTTTTGTCTAAAGTCTAACAGGTGATGTCCGAACTTGGTTCAGGTCACTTCCTGTAAATACCATCACAACCCCTGATGAGCTTTACCAAGCCTTTACCAACAGATGGGAGAAAAGGAAAGATCCCCTGCATATACTCGGTGAATATGACATGATTAAGAGAGGTCCTTAAGAGACAGTTCTAGAGTATTATGCTAGGTTCAACAATGTATACAATGAAATACCCGAAAACTTAAGACCCCCTCCTGATTTGGCCTTATACAAATTCCCTGATGGATTTGACCCTGACATGGCATATCAATTGAAGGAAAGAGCCCCTCAAACCCTTGAAGAAGCACAAAAGGTTGTTGTCACAGTTGAGGCTAAACTAATTGCTAAGAGGAACAGGGCAAGATTGGAAAAAAGGGTCACCTACAAAGAGGAACCCTCAGCCTTTGACCAGAAATTGGATGCAATAATCTTTGGTATGAAGAGGTTGGGTGACAAAGTGGAATCAGTCGAGAGAAAAGCATCATGGGAAGCACCTCAAAACAACCCTAACATAAATCCAAACTTTAGGAGAAATCAAAGCCCAAACGTGGGCAAGGCTAATTCTGATCCAGAGATAAGACCTCCATTCCAGGAAAACTATGCTGAAACATCTACTTTAGGTGAGCAAGTGGATGACACCCACATCAACCTAATGGGCCTTAATGATCAGGACCAAGTTTTCCTAAGTCAAGAAGATCATAAAGATGATGACACTGAACAATTCCAAACCAAGTCAAGTTAGTCTTTTGACTTCAAACAAGGCTATGACACAACTGTTTATGAAGTTCATAAACAATACAAACTAAGAAGTAGGACTGTAAACATAACACAGCCTAAAAGAACAAAGGATAGACTGCAGCTCGAGAGTTCCATAGTCATAGAACCAATTAACACAATTGATTCACTTACAAAGGAGGTAACCATTGAAGAAGTTACTGAACAACTTCCCTCAACACAGAAGCCACAGGCTGCATCATCTTTACAGCCTAATCCAAGTAAAATGCCTCAAGAGGTGAATAAAAAACACAAGCCCCAAGATCAAGACAAGGATTAAGAAGAAACCTTACTAAACAAAGAAAAGGTGGTCACCCACAACACTAAGGTTCAAATTGAAAAACCCTTTGACTTGGAAGCTGAAATTGGCAAGCTAAAAGTAGCCATCCCTCTTTCAGAGCTAGCCAAGCATGACATCTACAAACAACAGATTAAAAAGTCCCTCCAACTCATTCAAAACAAAGACAATGTCAATGTATTGGATGACACCCCATAATTGCTGTTTGGACCAGAGGTTGATGGAAAAACAACAGGCACAGGGATCCTACCTTTTTATGCTAGTTTGCATATCCATGACAAGATACTACACAATGCAATGTTTGACTCAGGAGCCTCTCATAACCTAATGCCAAAATCAGTCATGGAAACGCTGAATCTAGACATAACTAGACCTTATAAGGACCTATTTTCATTTGACTCCAGCCAAGTTAAGTGTTTAGGCTTGATAAAAGACTTGTGTGTATCCCTTGTCCAATATCCAAACAAAACAGTCTTAATGGATGTTGTTGTTGCTGATATTCCACCCAAATATGGAATGTTATTGTCAAGCTCATGGGGGGCTAAACTTCAAGGGTCCCTACAATTAGACATGTCATATGCCACAATCACAGTCTTTGGTCAACCCAAGAGACTATATAGAGAGTCACTCAAGAAATACATGGTCAGCAGTGAAGAAAAGCCTCAGAACTTCCCCATATATGCTGTTCATTCTGACATAGATTCATATATTCTCTATAATGAAAATTCATGTCTTGCAAATAATGATGATACCAAGACTCTCAAACAAAATCAGGACTTTAATGAACAAACTGCAGACCTAGAAATAAAGTTAATCCAATCAAGTGATAAAACTGTTCTAAAGGACAAACTAAATGAAGAACCAAAACTTCAACTCACAATTCCATACCACAGGGAAATTATTAAGTTTCCCCTAGAAAAAGAGATCTTATGGTTCCTAGAATTTGATGGATCAGTCAACAAGTTAGGGGCAGGAGCTGGAGTTTGGATACACAATAAACAAAATAACCATGCAGAGGGCTGAGCCTATAGACTGAACTTCAGGTGCACTAACAACATGGCTGAGTATGAAGCTCTCTTACTAGGCCTCAAGTTAATAAAATCCCTACAAGCCATAGAAGTTTCAATCCTAGGAGACTCAGACCTAGTTATCCAACAAGTAAAAGGCAATTTTGTCACCAATGACAAAAGACTGAGGTCTTATAGGTCTGCTGCTGCTGAGTTACTAAAGTCGTTCACTAAACTTCAGATTGCCAAAATTCCTAGAGCCCAGAATCTTCATGCTCATAGTTTGTCTACATTTGCAAGTACCTATAAGCTACCTTTTGAGCCCCACCACTGTTTTACAGCCGAGATAAAACACAGACCATCCGTCCCAAACAATGTCAAGGACTGGCAGGTATTTGATGATGATACACAAATAAACAATTTCTTGACTTTACAGGAAGAGTTTTCAGGTCTAAACATTGACACTGAGACAACAAGTCAATCACAAAGACTTGAGACAGCAAGTCAATCACAAAGACTTGAGACAGCAAGTCAATCACAAATACTTGAGACAGCAAGTCAATCACAAATACTTGGTAAACAGAATAACCAAGCAATATCACCCAAAACAGCTAATCAAATACTACATCCTACAATCTTCAACAAACACAGCATACAAGAAATCCAACAAATTAATTGTGAAGAGATAGCTGACTATGAAACTGAAATGATACAATTAAAGGACAATTTTCTTCCAACAGGCTTAGCTCCTTTAGAAGACATTTTTGACTCCAATGATGTTCGCAACAAACCAAAATTGCAGCCCCTCAACACTGCCATAGAAGAATGTAACATTGGGATTGATAAACAACCCAAAATCATAAAACTATTTGCTGCATTACCTCCTGAACAAAGGCCTAAATACATTGACCTTTTCAAAGAGTTCCAGGATGTCTTTGCATGGAGTTATGAGGATTTAAAATCCTATGACACCTCTGTAATACAACACACTATCCCACTCAAGCCAGATCAAAAACCCTTTAAACAAAAATTGAGAAGAATCAATCCTATGCTCCTCCCAGCAATGGAACAAGAGGTACAAAACTTTTTTAAAGCAGGCATTATAGCACCAATCAGATTCTCTGATTGGATTTCAAACTTAGTCCCCACAAGAAAGAAGACTGGTGAAATAAGGCTTTGTGTAGATCTAAGGAACTTGAATCAAGTATCCTTGAAAGATAATTACCCCTTACCCAAGATGGATCACATCTTGCAGAGAGTAGTGGGAGCCTCAAGAATTTCCTTACTTGATGGGTTCTCAGGCTTCAACTAGATCTTAGTTCATACTGATGATCAAGACAAAACAGCATTTACAACCCCATGGGGAACCTTCAAATATGTTAAAATGCCTTTTGGGTTGAATAATGTAGGGGCTACATTCCAAATAGCAATGGACATTGCTTTTGCCAAAGAGGTTCATGACTTTCTTGTCATTTATTTACATGATCTCACACCTGTCTCCAAATATGACCAAGAGCATCTGAAACATCTAAGGCAGATATTCATAACTTGTAGGAAATATAGAATTTCCTTAAATCCTAATAAATCCCTATTTGGTTTGGAGGAAGGCAAACTCTTAGGGCACATCATCTCCAAAGATGGCATTAGGATTGACCCAGACAGAATCCAGGCCATCTTACAAATGCCTCATCCAAGAAATATAAAGGAATTACAAGCTTTTCTGGGTAAAATCAACTTTCTAAGGAGATTTATCCCAAACTTGGCTTAACTAAGAAGATTACTCAATAACATGCTTAAAAAGGGTTCAAAAGTAAAATGGACAGTAGAGGAAAATCAAGCTTTTGAAGGTATCAAGTTTGCCCTCACTCAAACCCCAGTCTTAACCAACCCTCAATTTGATAGGGAATTCATCATATTTTCCTTTGCTTCCCAACACACAATTGCAGTTGTTTTACTACAGAAAGATGACCAAGGAAATGAGAAACCCATTGCTTTCTTTAGTAAAGCTCTTAGAGATGCACCCCTCAAGTACCAGATCATGGAAAAACAAGCATATGCTTTGGTAAAAGCTATTAAGGACTTTAGGATCTACATCCTATATTCCCATGTTATAGCTTATGTACCAAGCCCAACTGTTAAAGACATACTTACTCAAGAGAAATTAGAGGGCAGAAGAGGAAAATGGATTGAAAACATTTTAGAATTTGATATTGAAATAAAACCTACAAAACTAATAAAAGGGCAGGGTTTGGCTAAATTAATGTCTGAAACAAATTTTCAAGCCACGGACATCAACCAACTGGACAGTGAACTGGAGCTAGCGACTCCAAAGATCAATGTAGCCTTTGAACAATCCCCCGTGTATTCTGATATCTGTTATGTGTTACAAAAGTTGTGTGCTCCCCCAGGGATGTCCAGAACTAAATGTAGGTTCCTAAAAATGAAAGCTTCAAAATTTTGCGTTATGGATGGCAATCTGCTTTGGAAAAACCATGAGGGCATCTTATTAAAATGTTTGATTGAAAATGAGGCTAACAAAACCATGGAAGAATTTCATGCAGGTGATTGTGGTGGACATTTGTATTGGAAATCCACTGTGGATAAGATACTGAGAGCTGGTTACTATTGGCCCACTATTTTCTCTGATGTCAAGAAATTGACCACTTCATGTCATAAATGTCAAGTGTTTGAAGGAAAGAGACAGTTACTACCACTACCTTTAAGGCCTATTGCAACAGAGAGACCATTTCAACAATGGGGTTTGGATTTCATTGGAGAAATTAATCCCTCATCTTCAGGCCAACATAGATGGATTCTAACAGCTACAGACTACTTCACTAAATGGATTGAGGCACTTCCATGCAGACAAGCAAATGATTCCACTATCATTCAGTTTCTTGAGACCAATATCCTTGCTATATTTGGATGCCCTGATAAGATAATAACAGACAATGCTGTTGCTTTCAGATCTAAGAAGATGGTCAACTTCTGTCACAAATTCCACATTACTTTGGGCCATTCTACTGCATATTATCCCCAAGGAAATGGCCTTGCAGAATCATCAAATAAAAGCCTTGTAAATATGATAAAGAAGGTGTTGGAAGAGAACAAAAAGAATTGGCATAAGAAACTTGTCAATGCCTTATGGGCAGATAGATTAACAACCAAGAGATCAATTGGGGTCAGCCCATATGAGTTAGTCTATGGATTAGAAGCCAAATTTCCTTCATTACTAGGGATCCCTGTTATGAAGCTACTCCAAGAAAGTCAAGCTGAGCCCAATGATATGCAAAGGAGAGTGAATCAGATTATATGCCTACAGCAAACCAGAGATCAAGTTTATGACAGAGTCCAAGTGTTACAAGAAAAGATGAAGAAGGCCTTTGACAGAAGGACCAAGGCTGAGAATTTTAACATGGGTGACAAAGTTCTCAAGTGGGATTCAAGGAGATAAAACAAAGGAAAGCATGGAAAGTTTGATTCCCTTTGGAGAGGACCATTTCTCATCCAAGCAGTACAAGGGAATAACACCTACTTTCTTGAAAATCTTGATAAAACTGACTTGGATGAGGGTCCTGTCAATGGCAGGATGCTGAAGCACTACTTTGATTACTTTCCATAGGTGCAGCATGCTTTCTCTTGTACATAATTTGTTGTATATATTAAGTTGCTATAAATATTTTTATCTCTAAATATGTGAATAAATTCATTTCAAAGAAGATTGCACAAGCAAGAAAAGACTGGACTGCAGCAGGTACTATAAATAGGTCAGTCTGCATTTTGAGACATCAAGGGTGAAAAAGCTCCAAGTTTTGAAAGCAACAGCTAAAGGCCCAAGGCATACTGACCTGCTGTTCTTGGTCTTTCAAAAGAAAAACCATCCCCATGTGGAGCCACTATTGGATACCTATACCAATAGGTTTCATCTTTCATGATTGACAAATTCAAGTGCCAAATATGCTCTGCTTTGCTGCTACAAAGATCCCATATTTCCCAGGAAAGACAAGGTGTGTCTATATCTTGATAATGACTCTATTTTGATGGATGATCCAACAGTCTAATCTGGATCATGCCATGTTTTCAATTTTTGTTGTAGAATAGAGAAAGAAATCTGTCCAAACTGTTTAATCTTGGCAGATCAGTAGTTAGGCAGAGAAACTAAGGTTCCCAACTGCTTAATCTGGAGCTTTGGAAGAAATAAGGGTAGTGCTAGATAGGAAATGAAAGCAAAAAGTCAATGGAAAATAAAAGACACATAAAGGGTTTGCAAGTCCAAATGCACCCTTCAAGAAGAAACAAAAAATGCTAGGCAAATTAGTTGGGTAGGTAGATGAGGTTGCAGAAGTGATATTCATTTCAAAATTTGACTTTGATGGTCAAAACGAGAAAAGAAAATCAAAGAAGCATGTCTAACCTCCTGTCCTTCCATTTCCCCATTTGTTACTAACATCCCGTCATGAGTTAAAATGCAGGGAAAGATTTATGGTTTCATGGAGGTTCTTCATCGTTCAAAAGCCACATTTCTTGTGCAAAATCTTTTTATTTTGATATACTCTCTAAACTAAGTGTGTTTCAAACAAACTCAGTGACATTCCCCCTCACTTACCCCCTTCATCCATGCTAACCTCTAATTCTACTATTTAACTCCCCTATCTTACCTTTCCCCTACTAGTATTAACACCATGGTGTATAAACCCCAAAATTTGTATAAATATCCCTCCCCTTGGCATTATAGCCATATGTGTTCACTACTGGGGCATTGGACTAACACCTGGTTAAGTTCAAGAACCCAAGCCTAATCCCTTTTTCCATCAGAGCTTATCTTCATAGCTAACTCTCCATTTTGCCTGAAAGTCCTTGAAAAAACCCCCTTTTTGCACCCTTATACCCTTTAAATGGCAAAAATATCATGAAACCCACTTTCTCCACCTTATCCTCAGGTCGGAAGCCATCATGCGCCTTTTTCATGAAATAGTATTAAACCCGCCTATCCTAAAGTTTTTCCTTCGATATGTTTTATGCATAAATTTCATGAAAAAACCTTCAGTTTTGCCTTTTTCTAAAGTTGTCCGGTGTATTCGGGCTTATAAAAGAAAACATCGAAAAAACCATTGAAAATTATTGATAACCCAAAGGGTCCCGCCGGGCGCAATTGCGAATAAATACTATTATTTTAAACCACCCGTTGACTTTATCCGCCGTGCAGCTTGCGGGCCCGATATCCGTCCGATCTCGCGCCTTTCCAAATCCAACGGTTGTCATGGATTTCGGAGGGGCATGACATCCGACAGATAACCTCCGTTGACCATATCTTCCGCACATATTCCTTTCCCAATAGCCGTCAGATCGCGTGCCTTAAATCCAACGGTTGTCATGGATTTCGGAGGGGCCCCGATGTCCGACAGATATCATCCAATATTTGTCAGACGATGATGTCACGCGAATCCACGTGTCACCCCCATGTTCCATCGGAGCCCCCTCTGAAAGATTCCTTTCCGTATAGGAGGGGGCCCAATATGAAGACACCTGTCCACCTGTGTCACCCTCCCGATTGTCCTTTATGTCAGTGCCACGACCGC
Source organism: Pinus taeda (assembly GCA_000404065.3). NCBI lineage: Eukaryota > Viridiplantae > Streptophyta > Pinopsida > Pinales > Pinaceae > Pinus > Pinus taeda. The sequence continues at coordinate 75,049 of APFE030484539.1, forward strand.
GCACCCTGTCATCCATTCGTCCACCTGGCCGCCACCTCACCGCCCCCGTGGACTGGTCTTAGGCCGCGACGTCATCTGATGACGTCCTGCTGATGTCATCCAACCCGGACCCACTTGCTGACGTCATTTAAAAAACGTGGCAATAAG
>APFE030484539.1:82180-99542 GCA_000404065.3 Pinus taeda
GCAGCACTAAAGAAAATGATCAAAATCCCAGCAACTCTTCATCCCCAAACTGAAGAAGTTGCCCAACTTAGACAGGACAAGGATGCAGCAGCTATGCTGGTAACACTGTATAAACAGCTCATCCAAACACAAGAGAAGCTGGAGGAATCAGAGGCTGCACTTCAGGCAGCATTGCAACAAAAAGAGGCAGGCCAAACGTCACAGCCTCCTCCAGAAACAATCAATCTGGAGGAAGCTCCTCAAACCACTGCCCCTCCCAGTCAGTAGACACGGCAAGCAGCACCCCCCACCTCAGCACCAACAACGGAGCAGGCTGAAAGTCTTGACATGCAGAAACTCAGAAATGAGATTCAAGTCTTGGAGGCCCAAATGTCAGAGTTGAATCAAGCCAAAGAAACTCTGGCTAAGATCAATGAAAAATATGATAAATCCAAGCAAAATGTAGCAGAAAGAGAAAGAGAGGTAAAGGCTCTCAAAAAAAGGATAAATGAGCTAGAAAAGGAGCTCACACTGGACAAAGTAACAGCTGAGCTCAAGAGAATCCTATGGGCCAATATTGGCCAATCCATCACAGGCCAATGGGAATACATTGAGGCCATTTATGAGTAGATGGGGCTCATTGGAAAAGCACATAGGGAAATCCAAAGAGCAAGGGCATCTCTTGGCAGTATGCCTGAGGCTGCCACTAGAATGATTAATGTGCTAAATTATAGAACAAGTTCTCAGCTGATCAAAATGGGAATTGCCAACAGGACTGAGACCATTTCAATGGTCAAAAGGGTCCTGACACTAAGAAACCTAGTTCAGACCTTAGAGAGAAGAAGCCAGGATATGCAGGCAGACATTAACAAATTCCAGGACAAGTTCATGGCATTAAAGAACAGAGGTCTTCCTAGCTTGATGAACCCCTCAGGAAGGCTACATTCACATGAAAAATATGCCAAGAGGGTCAACACCTTTGCTGCTAATCAGATTGTAGAAACAGCTAACACATTAGCAGAAACGGGGCCAGCATCAGGACAGACCCTTTTCAACAGGGTGGAGAGCTTATTCTTTATTATGAATGAAATTAATCACTTTTTTGATGAGCCTCCCAATTTTTATAAGTATACAGAGGCAGATGAGACCATAGAGTCAATTTTGAGGCATCAACTGCCCACACAGGAAGTCTGGAACAGTTTGATACAACTACTGCTAAACCAAAGCCGGTAATTATGTTTTCCCTTTTGAAATATATAAATGGTCGTGCATAGGAAAATATGGATATATCAGCATGTATGCAGAGAGAGGCTGAACCAACTCAGGAAAACCATTCGTCCACCACAGCAGCACTGGCAGTTACAGGTGACAGGGCCGAAAAGCTACAGGAGGACAGAGCTGCACAGACACGTCACTCAGCAGTTATAACAAAGCATTCAACCGACCCAGTGAGCTCCAAAGGTCAAAATATTCCGACAGGAGTAAAGAGCATTTATGTTGTAATAAAGGCTGTAATAACTTCTTATCTACTATTTCTGTACGAGTTGATAAAGATATTTTATTTCTCAGATGACTCAATGCCTGAGATATTTTGTATGAAACACTTCTATATATTCCCCCTTGCATGAGATAGCAGGGGTTGGATATTGGATGTAATTGATATCTTTGATATAGTTCTTTTACTGTAAATTCTCATAGAAGTAATATAAAGGCGGTGGAATTTCCAAAGCTCTGTGTGGTCTGATGCATTGAGGTGTTTAACTGAATGTTACAGGATTCCTGCGTATTTCATGGCACAATAAGTTTTCCTTACAACTCTTTGTTTATGTGTTTTATCATATTTTCATATCTCTTTCATGTTTCCATTCTTTACAGTGAATGGCAAGGAAAAAGAATAGTTCTAGGACTTAACCACAGATTACCCTGAACTCAATCTAAGCTATTTTAAGTGTTTTTCTTCAATTATAGCAATCAAGGTGTAATTCTTAATTGCTACCCTTTCATGCTATATCTTTCACAGTGATTATTGTTTCAGGAATTCAAGTTTGCTCCTGAGAAATATATCTCTTTCCCACACCTCAGCTTAGTGGAAAATTCTTAATTTCTTTCCACTGGTTGTTCACATTCCACCGTCATAATTTCAAGTTTCTTTCATAAAGTATTTAAATGGCCCTGTAACTCCAGCTGCTCAAACTCAAGATTCCAAGAGACCAGTAGTCACAGACTCCATTTCCCAATGGACTAACATTATCTGCAGATCTCCACTTTAAGTACAGAAAAGCATCCTTCCAACCAAACCTAAACCAAAATCCTCACTTCATAACTAGCCTAAAATCTCCACAAAATAGAGACAAACCTTAAAGAGAGAGCCCTCTCTGATTACAGTTGGGCTAGAAGCTGTAATCCAAATATTGGTTAGTGGTTCCCCCGGCCGTATTCCCTTGGGAGTCAAAGGGAACAACCTGGGTGTTAACAGTGCCGCACCCCGCCGCTTCGGTTGAAAGACTACCAAAGGGTTAGGGGCGAGACAGATAGCCTCACAACTCGCATAACACGGGGTCGATTCTGACCGCCACCACTAACGCTTGGGAGACTGTGCCCACCCCTCTCTAGAGCACCGAGTTAGTCCAAGGGATTTGAACTCATAACCTTAAGTACAGAGCCCTCCATACAAACGAACTTCACCACAATGTGATTACCAACTCGCCTACCCCCATGGGGCTATAAGTGGTTGATATTGCAGCACATGGCAAGCATCTAAAAGCCAGATCTAGGTAGTCTATTGTGCCACATGGCAAGAATCTAAAGGTCAAATCTGGACCCTCCTGTTGTGCCACGTGGCGAACATCTAACAGGGAGATCTGGGCCATCAAAGTTGCGTCACATAGCAGCCGAATCTTGGTCGTTCAAAGCTCGAACGTGGCAGGTCAATATGTAATCTCATTATGAATATATACTATCTATTCATAATATATTAGAGGTATATTAAAGCATTTCAAATTTTAATAAAATATATAAAAGAAAAATATTTTATCTATAGATTATTTTTATGTTTTTTCTTAAGTTTATAAATTTTTATAATCTATAATTTATTTATTATTTTTAATTAATGTGTGTGAGATGAAATTTTTTTACGATCTTTGTGAGTAATTAAGAATACTTAGAGATTTAAGTTTCAACATGGATATGATGGTTAAGAGTGGAAAGAGAAATGCCATAATAGTTAAATTCAAAAAAAAATTACAATATTTTCATATATGATAATAAGAATTTGGATCCAGTGTTTAAATATGAATTTTTCATAATTAATAATTATAATAAGATCATTACAACATCAAGAAAATTTTAAATGGAAGGTGGACAGTTTATTATGGGTTTGAAAATAATTTTCTATGAATTTCTCTTAATCAATAATCATAAAAATATCATTACAACATCAAGAAAAAGATAAATTGAGGGTGGATAGTTTATTATGGGTTTGAAAATAATTGTAACTCAGTAGACTTTTGGATATGCGATAAGAAAAAGCTCTTCTTTGATAAGAATTTTGCTCCTGTTAGTGTGTATAGATGCAAAGCATATGGTTGTAGAGTCATGTAGAAAGATAAATTAGATTGAAAATAATTTATAAGCTCATCTCAAAATTAAAGGAAATACATTGTATCATATCCTCCTCATAAAAGCAAGTTTTTCCTCCACTGAGACCACAATGATGACTACATACCTAATGTACAACATCAAGTGAAACATGGGAGACAAGAAGCAAGTTCTAAGATTGCTTCAAACTCTAGCTGAAGTCACCTTCATCTCAAATGGAGATGGCATAAGGATGTGTAGCCTTACCGAAAATACTATGGAATCAATGATCATTTTGCAAAATAAGGATAATACTAAAAAAACTCTTATATGGAAATTTAAAGAAAAAATGTGGTGGGATAAAGAGTTAAAGTTACAAAAGTTAGGATATTAGAAGGAACTTATTTAAAAAATCAAAATTATCTTTGCGTTTTGATGAATGTAAAGAACAAAATAAACATTGTGAAAAAAAATTGTGTTTGTGCTTTCTTTCCTAGAAATAAACTTAGTAGAGATTTTTGAAATCCCCACATAGTTTGTCTCCAAAAATGAAACCGCAATTATAAGAATTAATTTTCATGAATTCGATAATGAAATTTGATGTTGGTAAATTTGAAAAATATACTGGCATGAAAAAGTTTTCCACCTTTGTCAGAATAAGAGAATTGTAAATAGAAAAACATTTCCTATTAAAATAGCTTGTATATTGTAAAATTAGGTCCCAATTTCAAAAGATTCGTAGGACAACCAACGGTACTAACATTTTAACTAATATAATTTAACGCTTTAACTAATCTAATTTATAATGATCTTGAAACACGTAAATATAACCATTTTTTTTTTATCTCTTATCAACTAATTTCCAATGAATTTCTTTTTTTTTTACCATGCAACATGGATATGGATAATAAATATTATTATTATTATACAACTTGACTAAGCCTAATGGGGGAGGTGGTTCCAACAAACAAGGGGTCTCATACACCAATTTGGTGTTTGGCTTGGTTGTGACCTTAAAAATTAGATAATGATAATAATAATAATAATAATAATAATTTTATTTAATAGGTGAAAGCGTGGAAAATCGGTGCTAGGAAAACCTTCTAAAGAGCGACACAGGAGTGCTGAAGCAACTAGGGTTACAGAAGCTAGCAGAGTTCAACTCTAATGGAGAGTGGCAGGGGGGGGAGCTCGACTCCCTCCTACAAAGACGCTATGGCCAGCATAAGCAAATCACCAATTGTAAACAGTAAAGACTGTACGAATGCTAGGAACAAGGATAATGAAAAGGAAACAGATGGGACCAGAACAAAAGAAAACAGTAGCACAAAGGACAAAGAGGAAGAAGACAAAAGTCTGGGTTCAAGAGACAAAAAACAAAAAGGACCTTGCAAACCAAAAGCATAAATCACTCCTTGAGTAATATTAAATGATCCTGCTCTGCAGGAGCACAAGGAACACATGGGGACCTACACCATTATCTGTAAATTCATGGGACTATGGCCCACTGAAGAGGATTTACAGACGTGGATCAAGTATCACTGGAAACCCAAAGGAAGTATTAACCTACATCTTGGGTCAAAAGGATTCTTCACAGTGGTGTTCTCTAACATCGAAGATAAAGACAGAATATTCGAAGGAGGACCCTATTTTTTTGCTGCAGTGGGTCTCTATATGAGACCTTGGAGAATGAACTTTGTCCTAGAGAGGGAAACTTTCTCTTCGGTTCTTGTGTGGGTAAGGCTCTACTCTTTACCTCTTGATTATTGGCAAACTGAATCATTGGCTGCCATTGGCAATAAACTAGGACGCTTTTTCAAAGCTTCTAAAGCCACAAGAAGGGGAAAATATACCTCCTTTGCAAGGATATGTGTGGTAATGGATCTATCAGGAGCACTTCCGGATGAAGTTATCCTGGAAGTTTTTGATGAGGAGTGGGTGCAGACAGTAGACTACAAGGATATCCCTTTCAGATGTCGAAGATGCCATGAACATGGGCATCTGTTAAGAGATTTCCTTCTCAGTAACGAAGATAACAAAGAAAAACTTAATACAACGAAGGACACTGAAAGCTTTCAGAAAGTGGCTAGTAGAGGAAGGGGAGGAAAAAAGGGGTCAAAGCAGCAACATATCAAGGGGCAGAAGGGTAGTCAAAATAAGTTTCAAGTTCTATAAGAGACTGAAGAAATCACAAGAGAGAACCAATATTAGGAGGAAGATGCTAAAGAAAAAGAAAAAAAAGAGGACAAAAATCAATCTCCAGATATTGATTCTCAAAAAGAGGCCATGAGAAGTGAAACATAAATGGATATGGACCAAGAAATGACCCAAAGTGAAACAAATCTGGAAGGTCATGAACTACAAGAAATTCTAGACAAGGAAAACTTGGATACGGAAGGATTCCTCATGCAGGGAACCAAAGGAGGAATAGATTCTATGGCTCAAGAAGAATGCAACAGAATACAACAGTTGTTTCTATGGAAAAATGAGGAATGAGGGCTGGAAAAAGGTAAAAACATCCACAAACAGGAGCACAAAGGGGTGAAAACAATGAAATTAACTCCAGGATTAGCTGCTAGAAATCTAGGAAAGAAGAGAGGCAGAAAAAATAAAAATGACCTCTTGATGGAGTGTGGAAAGCTAATAATAGATTAGGGTAAGATGAAAGCTCTAACCAGTTTCTCCTTTAAAAATCATTAATTATGAAGTTCATATCTTGAAATATCAGAGGTCTAGGTAGTAAAAGAAAACAAAGAATGCTGAGTAATAGAATGAAACTAGCAATGCCATACATAATCTTCACTCAAGAAACAAAATGCATCATTCAGAAAATAAAACAAATCCATAGCAAATGGCTTAGTAAATTTGAGTTTCTAGAAGTCAAAGCAGAGAACACAACTGGAGGCATTCTCACTCTTTGGAACCCCCAAAAAGTCAGCATAGTAGATGTGGAGGCATCGAGAAATTATTTATCAGCTATCATTCAACCAGTGGGGATGTCTGATACCTTCCTGGTTGTGAATGTTTATGGTCCTCAAAGAATAGATGAGAAACTTAGATTTCTTAACTCCCTGGTAGATCTCAGAAGCAGACATGAAGAAATCCCTTGGGTCATTGGAGGAGACTTTAACATGATTAAATCTCTTTCGAAAAAAAATGAGGTACCAGAATCCTAAGTAAAGATTTAGTAGCGTTCCATTCTTTCAAAGAAGACATGAAAATGGTTGACTCTGAAATGCATAACAACCTTTTTACTTGGAATAACAAAAGAGGAGGTAATGCCCAGGCTGCCTCCAAGTTAAACAGATTTTTGATCTCCAAGAAGTTGACGCTCACAAATAAAGAAATATTTGCATGTGTTCTCCCATTTTGAGGCTCTGATCATTGGCCGCTTCAATTAGAAATCAAGGGGATTGATTCTCCCAGGAATAGACCCTTCAGATTTGAGAATATCTAGCTCTCCCACCGAGATTTCATTAGCAACATTGAAAAACGGTGGTCCGAAGATCTCCAGTTTTAGGGCACCAAAATGTTCCTCCTTCATAAAAGACTAAAGCACATAAAACTCAAACTCAAAGAATGGAACAAGAAGGATTTTGGTAGCATTTTTGTAAACAAAAAATCAGTGGGAATCAAAATGCAGGAACTAAACCAAGCAATGATCATATATGGTTTTGATAAAATCAAAAGTGAGCAAGCTAAAAAACACAACCAAGAATGGGAGAATTTATGCAAACAAGAGGAAATCTTTTGGAAACAAAAGTCTAGAGTTTAATGGCTCAAAGAAGGTGAACGAAATACTAGATTTTTCCATAGATCCACCATATCCAATAGAACTCACAATAGATTCTCTTCGATACTGAACGAAGAGGGGGAGCTTCAGACCTCTCAGAAGAATATTGAAGCTGTGATGGTTCAGCATTTCAGAGGCATCACAAAAGAAAATAATCTAGACAGAGATCAACACATCAAGGAAATTATAAAGAATATCCCCAGGATGGTCTCCAGAGAAGATAATTTTAACCTGAATAAACCAGTAACCGAAGCAGAAGTCAATGTGGTTATCAAAGATATGTCGAATGGCAAAGCTCCAAGTCCAGATGGTTTTAGATGTTGTAATGTTGTCAAATAGGATATTTTAGATGTTGTAGAGGACTCCAAAAGTAGTAGATCCATTCTGAAAGCCCTCAACACCTCCTTCATCTCCCTGATCCCCAAACATGACTCAACCTTGACTCCTGATAAGTTTAGACCCATTGCTTTATGCAATGTGGTTTGAAAAATTATTTCCAAGATTTTGGCCAGCATACTCAAACCTCTTCTTCCTTCTTTGATTTCAGGGGAATAGTCTAGTTATGTTGAAGGAAGGCAAATCCTGGACAATATTATTCAGGCCCACGAGGTAGTTCATTCACTCAATAGGAAAAGGCAGGCCGGTATGATCATGCAATTAGACATTGCAAAAACGTATGACAAGGTGAATTGGATTTATATCAAAAAGGTCCTTTCTACTTTTGGGTTTGATCATGACTAGAAAAGATGGGTTATGGCTATGGTTACTTGACCTAGCTTTTCAATTCTGGTGAATGGCTCGCCTTCAAAGATCTGTACTCCTTCCAGAGGCCTCAGGCAAGGAGAACCACTCTCTCCCTTCCTCTTTATCTTCATGTTGGAAGGATTGGGCCGATCCATTAAAAATGCTAAAGTCTTAGGAAAGATCAAGGGCCTCCAATTAATGGAGAGCAGTCAAGCATTGACTCATCAACAATTTGTGGATGACAGCATGCTGTAGGATATCCCAATAGTCAAAGAAGCTTCAACATATAAACAATTCCTAAATTACTTTTCCTTGGCTTCAGGTATGGAAGTCAATCTCTCCAAATCAATTTTTTTTTTCTTAAGCACTAACATTGGTATTCAAAGGAACATCTCCAGAATTCTGGGCTTGCAAGGGGATGTCCTCCCTTCAAAGTATTTTGGAATTCCCCTTACAGCTAAACCATTGCACAAAACTATCTAAGAACCGGTGCTCAACAAGATGCAAGACAAGATAAAAAAATGGTCTTTCAGATCGTTGAACCTTGTTGGCAGGTTGATTCTAACAAAGGTAGTTCTGCAATCTATCCCTATTTTCTTTTTATCAGCCCTGCCAGCTCCCAAAGGGGTCTTACAACAATTTAGGAATATTCAGAGAGAATTTCTTTGGGGCAAGGAGGAAACTAAGAAGAAATGGGCCCTGGGATAAAATTTGTAAACCCAAAAGTCATGGAGGCCTAGGCTTAGATGATCAGGATATTCTAAGTAATGTATTAGGAGCCAATCTCTGGTGGAGATGAATTAAAGAACCAGGGCCTCAATGGGCTAAAACCTAGAAAGAAAAATATGCAAGTTCCTGGCAAACAAGTGATCTTATAAGGATGTCAGGAAACATAAAAGGCTCTCACATATGGAATAAAGCCTAGGAAAACAGAATCCTAGTACAAAACAATAGCTTCTGGGAAATCAGACCAGGAGACCAAGCTCTCTTCTAGGAAGATAAATGGCAACAAGAACCAATGTTGTTAAGAGAGGACTTTATGAGCCTCAAGCATTAAACCGATTCCCAAGGATTAATAAAAGTTAGAGATTTATAGAATCTTCCTCATGACACTGAAAAGTGGAGAAACTGGAGGAAAATAAACTATAGAGGGGACAACCCCATAAAAGCAAAAGTAGAAGAACTCATGAGCATATTAAAAAAGAGGAAGATCTTGGTAACAAATGGGCAGGATTAGTTAAGATGGGGCCAAAACAAAGGAGGTATCTTTAATATCAAGGAAGCAAAAAGAATCATCCTAAACTTAGATCCTTGCATTTTGGCAAACTCCTAGCAAAATCTTTGGAGCCACCAAGGGTGGATGAAGATCAAGCTTTTTATGTGGTTAGTTCATCAGAAGAAAATATTAACTTGGGAAAACATTTAGAAGAGTGGGGTTATGGGGCCTTGTAGATGTCAATTATGTGAAGCTCAAGAGGAGACAATGGAGCATATTCTCAATAGCTGCACCTATACCACCTGGTCGTGGGATTCTTTTAACACCATTTCTCGACAGACAGATAGACACAAAGTTAGTATCATTAACACCCTGAACAAGTGGAGAATTTTTTTTCAGAATATGAGATCCTTAATTTGGCCTGGACCTTTACGCCAAGCTTCATCATCTGGAATGTTTGGAAGGAAAGGAATAAAAGAATTTTCAAGGATGAAAAAACTACTCCTCTTCACCTAATGGATCTGATCTTAAAGCATATTAAGGATACAGTTTCCACCATTATCCACAATTATCCCAAAAATCCTTCCATAGCGCTTGAATTAAGAACTCTCAAGCATCTGGGAATGCAAGAGATCATTCACCATGGTCTTAGCAAAAAAGAAAGAATGTTTGAAATGGAAAAGGAGTTCTGGCATCCTCCACCGAAAGGTTATCTGAAATGCAATATTGATGGGTCTTCAAAAAGCAACCCAAGGACAACAGGTTATGGAGGTGTGTTAAGAGATGAAGAAGGAAAAACAATTTTTACATTCCACTATCATTTAGGCAAAGCCACCAACAACATGGTTGAATTAATGGCTTTGGAACAATGTCTAGAGATTTTTAACTAAATCACAGCTCAATGTCATTATCGAAGCAGACTCACAGATTTCTATAAATGCTATTAAGAAAATCAGTTATGGAATAGTGCGAGAAAGGGTCTCAAAACATTGGAGACTAATACGAGTGTACCAGAGAATCCTAAAACATCTCCTGAGTCTTTGAACTGTTAGCTTCAATCATGTTCGGAGGAAAGTCAATAAACTTGCGGATTTACTAGCCAACCAAGGAGTGACTAATTTAGAATGCAGGATTGAGATGAAGTCGCAGGAAATGCCTCCAAGCAGGTTAAAAGCGCTCTGCAATGAACAAGTCGTATAGGACAAAGAAATTTTCAAATATTGGGCACGAGGGTCAGGCACAGAATAAAGCTCTTTATGCAAGTACATACAGAGTACTGTGGTCGGCACCTTGATAAAGGGCAAACTTTGAATGATGACAGCTTCCTTTGGTGTAAGGGAACTTGTCTCCTTTTTTTCTCGAATGGCGACACAGGGTTTTATTTACAGTTACTGAATGTTTTGGCTGCGAGCTCCATGGCCAGTTTAGCGGGATGAAAGGTTGGATCACTCCCACGAGGGAAATTCCACTGTACTCCTCTCACGGATCGAAAAACGAGGCTTTGAGCTGTTTCCTAATGATAGCGAGGCATTCAAATGGTAAGTGGTATTGGATTGTTGAGAGCGATTCCACTAGGCTCTCAACAGGTGGCATGGGTGGGGTTCATAATACCACCCTTCATCGCGCCTTAAAGATGATGCTTCTTGGCTTTCCAATTTCTCTCCGCACCGTCCTTTTTTGCAGTGGCATTCGATGGTCAAATTTGGCCGGGCAATTTTGTGGAGGTGCTAGTATTTTCAATCTTTGCAAGTTAATGATGGAAGGGATCGCGGCGTTCGACTTTGGGTCAGCTTGTAACCGTGGGGACCATTTGTTAGGCTAGCTTGTCCTTTAGTTTTGTTTAAGAGGGTCACATCTATAACAGTAGGCCCTTGATGTTTTCATAGGCCTTGAGAAATTCAAGCCTTTTGTATTTATTGTAACTTTACTTTTGGTTTATTGAAATAAAAAGAAAGTCTCTTGCTTCAGCGAAAAAAAATAATTTTATTTATAATAAAAAGCAAAAAAATTCAATTTAGTATGTAATTTAACTATAACTTTAAAAATTAAATTATTATTATTATTATAATTTATTAAATAATAAAAAATACTAAATTTATAATCTTTTAATATAATTAAAGAATATTTCAAAATCATCAACTACTTTATTTTTTATATATCTGATTTTAAATAGAAAATACAGCCATTGCCATCCTCTTTTAAATATAAAATTTGCAATTTTCCGTGGACCTTAAAATTACTCTCATGGCAGCCATTAATTATTACTTCAACATTATATATCTTTGGACACCCTATTAAATTTAACTTGCGTTACATTTCTTCCCGCGACTGTGTTAAATTCCAATTGTCAACATGGTTCTAGATTCACAAATTCAATATTTAACATTATATTTCTTTCGGCGACCCTATTAAATTTATCTTCCCACCACTCTCTTAAATTTAAATTGTCAACATTGTTCGAGATTCAGACATTCAATATTTAAAATCATAATGATTTTCTAATGTTTATAGATTCAATAAATTAAATATACAAAGCATTTAGATTGCAGTTTGTTTTGTTTGTTTTTTTCCAAATGTAATAGCATATTTATAATAATAATTTAAAATTTAAAATTGTATTTAAATGAGATATTAAGTTAGTATATAAGATCTGTGAAATAAGAAATTCATATACAATAGTTTTAATAACAAAAAATAAAAAAATACTCTTTTAATAATGGAAAAAATATTATCATATCAAAACTTAAATTTTTAATTTTTTAAAATTTTAGGAATTTTTAATAATTTGATTTTTTAAAGTTTTTATTTCTTTATTTTTAATTTATTGAATACCATTTTTATAATATTTTAAAATTAACTAAATTAAATAAATATTTTTAATGTGAAAATTGATAAGATATAAAAATATATTAATTATATTAATAAAAATAATTTAATACACAACAAAAAAATATTTAAATTTGAAAGGTTATGGTTTAAAGTGGTTAATTCTATTTTAAAATTATCAATTATTGATATGTTGTTCTTCTAGTTATTTGATTTTACTAAAAAGGTAATCATCATCATATTATTGTTCATTGACCGGATAATTTATAATACTATTGATAGGGAGTGTGAAAGTAGATTAATTTCAATTCTGATTGTTAGTTAAGGAGATGAACCACATTAGCTGGTTCGAAACATATTATTAATAGGGAGGGTAAAAGCAAATTAATTTCAATTTTGGTTGTTAGTTAAGGAGATTAACCACATTAGTTGACTTTTACCAAAAAATTCTTTGTCATATATAAATTTAATCTTTCACAACGAATTTTATTGAAGATTAGAACTAACTGTATTTATTTTGTCTCATTAAATCAAAAGATACTAAATCAAAAGATACATATATCTATATTTTTATATAACTACTAATAATAATTTTTATTTTAATTTCATTATTCAAAATATTTATTTCATAAAATGCATCAAATTTTTGAATTTATCTTATCTGGTTAACACTATTACAAAATTCTGTAAGTAAACATCACTAAGTACTAAATTTTTATTAAAATATACTACATTTGAAACTTATCAATCGCTTGATGACACTTATCTACCATTACGATATATTAAACTTATCACATTTATTTATATTATTCATATTACATAGTTCTATTTTCATATGTTTTTATTCCAAAACACCTTCCATCCTCCCATGTAATAACACCATATGCATGTCCGGAACATCCTCCACCATCACATCTTAGCCATCAACTCTTAGATTACTATCCTTTTACAAACGAGCACCACCATCATCATTCTAAACTTAAGGCAAAAGTAGTATGCTAACCCTTGGTTGTAGTTGGACGCCGTGGATTTTCCTTTGCTCCCGAGGATCCCTTGAGCCTCCGTAATATAGGTTTGGAAGCGCGCGTCGTAAAGGTCCTGCCCGTCTTCGAGTATAAAGCGCAGAGCTTCAAAGCCAGGGCGCTCGAATGCGCCATTTGTTTCTCAGAATTCCAGGAGAACGAGAAAGCGAGGCTTCTACCGAATTGCAAATACAGCTTTCACGTAGATTGTATCGACATGTGGTTTTATTCGCATTCGACTTGCCCGATTTGCAGAACGGGCGTTCGGCCGAAACAGTGTGTACGTAACGATTATATCGATGAGATTTCCATTAACGTAGAATTGATTTCTTCAGGTAATAGAGAATTCCGCATCGATCGAGGATTTGTACAAAGGGAAACAAGTTCTCCGGAAGCCAGAAACCGCAGTGGACTAACCATCTGCTCGATGCCTGAAACCGCCACTGATATGCCTCGGAGGTCTGAAAGCTTCTCGGAGGAAAAACAGGCGTGCTCGCCCAGTGGATTGCAGCCCTCAAAACCTGCGCTCCATTCAATGACAAGATAATGTTAAACAGAGGCGTGGAAGGGAGGTTATTTCGCGATGCTTTGCAAGATCACAGTATCGAAACGGAGGGACAGGAACAATACAATCGCAGACGCTCTAGCGTAACTTTTCAGACCTGTGTTGTCCATAGAAGTTTTCCTGTAATTATTCCTTTTTTCTAAATAAACTTTGGATCACTTCGTAAATTATTTCCGTACTAATTGTACGCTGTAATTTGTTCTTGATGTATAATTCCTAAATAGGCGTTTTAATCTCTCCAAACAAATATTAGATGTTACTTCTGCCATCTATAGAGCTAGCAACATCCATCATATTTTTTACTTCACCATCTCATGGAGGAAAAAGGGGCATGGGCTACTCCTTTTGTGTGGATGTTTACGAAGCTGCATGGACTTTGCATAGACTTTACTCTATGTCGTTTTTGTTTACTTTGAATTCGGTTCTTTAACATTGAAACTCGTTAATCTCATCAAATGCTTGCTTTGTTGTTTTTACCCTTGGAAATTCTTCCAAAACTTGTAAAATTCTCTTTTCTCATCTCATAAAAACTTGCTTCCGTGTGATATATTGCATCTAAAATAATTTTACTCATTGTAACTCAAATTCCTTTGGTCGTGACATATGACAACATTGGGAACTTTATTTCGATGCGACAATGGGAAACTTCCACTATTATCTCTAATGTGAAGATTTTTTTTTGTATTTTTTTAATGGGTTAAATTTCAAAATAGACACTATCTATGCATAACAAACAACTCCTAGGAGCATGTGATTCAGAGGGGAAAAATCTTCCAATTTATTCCAAAAAAAAAAAAAAAAAAATCTACACGCAAGGAGTAGGATCCTTTTGCCTTCTGTTTCTATGTTTTTTTTAGTTAAAAATAGGAACAAGATAGGGAATAAAACATGCTATCTTTTTCTAGTTAAACTTAGCATAAAAGTAGATAATAAACCATGCTAGACTAGTTGTATAAAAAAACCTTAGTTTACTATGTAAAGTTCTACTTTTGTAATACGGCAAAGCTATCCATATGAATAAAAAAAGAGACTTGGCCGCCAAGCTAGTTAGAGGAGGCGATGCCAGTGTTGTTTTTATGAACTCTCTCTCATGTAATGAAACAAAAATATTATATGGTGAACTCGTATTTGAAATTGTTGTTGTAAAAATATGAGAATTCCGCAACTCCCACATGAGCGCAACTGATATGTGATCTATATATGACTGTGTGTTAATTACCTTGAAAATGTGGGCGCAATCGATCACAGGTGACATATATAAGACTGTGTATTAATTACCTTGGCACCGTATTCTCCAGTGATTGAGTTCAAGGCGGATTCTCCAACGATTGGGTTCGAAGGGCACCGGTATATGCGTGGAAATCTTCTTTATATATTTTTTTTAATACAGGACTGTGTGCGTGGAGAGGGCGTTGTGCGTTCCTTAACTAATTGCGTGGAGAGGAATGTCCGCTGGCAGAGCGGCTATTAATCATTTATACGTTGATTACTGTCCGCTGTTGCACACATTTCATAGCCGATTCAATTTGTTTGGATGGTCTCAACTCCACGGGGGTGATTTGTTGGTATTCTAAACATCTTTGTATTGGAATGAGATTTAATGCATTGTGCTTGCATTGTGTGTAGCGTAAATCCTTTCTTTGAAAGGTCACTCAAAATCATAGATATAGTTCCTTGTAAAGGCTCTGTAAAATTGTTCTTTTAAATTTGCTGCCTTTAATTATAAATTAGAAGGACTGTGACTCTTCACGAAAGGAATGAAGCTATCCGTTTAATGACTGATACGCTTGGAGACAATACAAGGGAAAGAGAGGCGGATATTGAGGAGATTGTAGTCAAATTGAAGAGACTATCTTTAACGTCTGCACCCTCACCATCATTAGTGGTATCAGAGCCAGCAACTGACATTGAATTGAATCTCAGGAGCAGGAGAAGGATGGATTTCAGAGTTGGAAGAGGACGAGGACATGGTGGAAGAGGACGGCCTGTTGCAAATGCTGAAATAATGGAAAGCCTAGAAGAGCTGCGAGCTAGATTGGATGCGTTAACCTCAGACAGGAACATAGATGACGGAGATGTCAGTGAGCCCGAAGTTGAAGCTACAGAGGAGGAAGCTGTACAGGTTACTCCTGAGATGAGGTTCTTTCAGTCAGTGTTGAAATCTATAGTGAGGCCATTGAACCAATTAGTGCCGATATATCAAGGAGGACTGAATCCAGAAGAATTAATCGACTGGATTAATAACATGGAGAAATTCTTCGATTATGAAGAAACGGAAGATGAAAAGAAAGTAAAGTTTGTTGTCACCAAATTAAAAGGCCATGCAGCACTCTGGTGGGATGGTGTGCAAGCGGAAGGAGGAGACTTGGTAAGCAGCCAATCAAGAATTGGAGCAGAATGATAGCAAAGTTAAAAGGTAAGTTTTTTCCCAGTAATTATCAACAAACATTGTTTAGACAAATGCAAAATCTTAGACAGAGAGACTTAATAATGAAAGAATATACATAAGAGTTTTATAAGGTGAGTATAAGAGATGGAGAAGCCCAAGACATAGATGAGAAGGTGGCTAGATATATGAATGGCCTCAGGATGGACATTTAGGATGAGTTAAGTCTGCTGTCTCCTCAAACAGTAGAGGAAGCTTATCAGATAGCACTGAAAGCTGAGGAAAAACTCATGAGGAAGCAGTCTGCCATAGGGAGAGGGACTTTCAGAAGAAAAGAAAATCAAGGTGGTAGTGGAAGATCTACAACACCTAAAGAAGGAGCTAGAAGTAGCTCAACCCAGCATGCACCCACAGGAGGTGATGCAAGAGGCAGAGGGAGTTTTTCTAGAGGAAGAGGAGGCAGAGGAGGAGGCAAAGAAATAAGATGTTACAACTGCAATAAGCTGGGACATAGAGCTTTTGAGTGCCCAGAGAATGCAGAAATAAAGCAGAGGAATGCAATTGTTGCTCCAACTGAGGAAGAGGCACCAGTGGCAACAGTAATAGAAGAAGTAAATACACCAAAAAGAGGAGAATCTTTGGTAGTTCATAAAGTTCTGCTTAAGCCAGCAAAGGAGATGGCTGAACCACCACGAAGGACGACTTTATTCAGGACAGTGTGCAAAGTCAAAGGGAAATGTTTCCAGATGATCATTGATAGTGGAAGCACAGATAATTTGATTCCTACAGAAGTAGTGGAGAAATTGAAGCTGAAGACAATGAAGCACCCAACACCTTATAAAGTGTCATGGTTGCAAAAGGGACATCAACTGCTGGTAAGTGAACAGTGTGAAGTAGGATTTCAAGTGGGCAAGTACAAAGATAAAATTGTTTGTGATGTGATGCCTATGGACGTGTGTCACATATTGCTTGGAAGACCTTGGCAATATGACAAAGGAGCCATACATGATGGGAAGAGAAACACCTACAAGTTTGGAAAGGATGGTGTTAATCATACATTGTTGCCTTTGTAGGAAGAAGATGTACCGGGACAGAAGACTGATTCAAAAACTCTGTTACTTGGAGGAAAGGAATATGAGCAGATGATGGATGTACAATTGAGACAGGAAGAACTCAAAACAACTGAGTTGGAAGAGGAGGTTTCCATTGGTGAAATAATGGAGGAAGCAGTCAAGACTAAAAAGTCTTGTGATTT
>APFE030484540.1:24525-59769 GCA_000404065.3 Pinus taeda
CCAGTCTGCATCAACAAAGCCATGGATATCCAACACTCTGTCCAATCCTGGTCTTCCTTGGTAGCACAAACCATAATCACTAGTGCCACGCAAATACCTGAAAACACGCTTCACTGTTGTCCAGTCCTCCTTCCCTGGTTTTGACATAAACCTGCTCAATACTCCCACTGCATGTGCAATGTCTGGTCTAGTACAGACCATTGCATACATCAAGCTACCGACTGCACTCGCATATGGAACACGGGACATGTCCTCTTCCTCTTCTTGTGTCTTGGGACACTGTTCAGCAGATAACCTCACACCTACAGGAATAGGAACCTTCACTAGTTTACTATCCTGCATATTAAACCTCTGCAGTATTGTCTCGACATACTTCCTCTGGTTTAACCAAATCTTCCTCTTTGCCCGATCTCTTTTAATTTCCATGCCCAAAATATAGTTTGCAGCACCGAGATCTTTCATGTCGAATTTGGAGGACAATTGGGTCTTCAAATCCTGGATAATTCTTTTGTCATTTCCAACCAACAACATATCATCCACATACAAGACCAGATAAATAACACGGTCACCAATTAATTTAAAATACACACAGTGATCTACTTTGCTTCTAGTGAAGCCAAGTCCCCGTATAAATGTGTCCCAAATTCTGATACCAATCAAATTGGTGATGTTTTAACCCATAACAGAGACTTCTTTGAGATCTCATACCAGTTCTTTCTTACCCTTCGTTACAAAGCTTCAGTTCTTTCATATAGATTCCTCTTACAGATCCGTGAAGAAATGTTGTCTTCACATCCATCTATTCTACCTCAAAATCAAAAGCAGCAACAACAGATAAAAGTAATCTAATAGAAGTTACCTTGGCAACAGGAGAAAAAATATCACCAAAAATCAATTCCCGGCACCTGGGAATAACCTTTTGCTACCAACCGAGCTTTGTATTTCTCCACCTTCCCTTCTGCATTTGTCTTCTTCTTGAACACCCATTTGCTGCCAATGGGTTTCCTTCTAGCGGGCAACTCCACCAGATCCCAAGCCTCATTTTTGTGCAAAGATGCCATTTCATCAACCATGGCCTCTTTCCAGAGTTTTCCATCCTCTGAATCCACTGCTTCCTTCATAGTTCTGGAATCATCATCAGTAACAGACAAAGCAAAGTTTGAACAGAAAGTAGATGGACTATACCTTTCTGGTTGCCTTCTTTCTCGAACTGATCTTCTCACAGCCGGAGTTTGTGGCTCTTAATCTTCTAATTCCTCCTCTACTACAGAGTCTGATTCTTCCTCCTTTAGTTCAAACTCTATCTTCACAGGTTCCTTTGGTTGGACTTCATGTTTAATAACATCTTTCACCTCTCTGAACACCACTTCTCGACTGTACACAACCTTCCTTGTTACTGGGTTCCAAAGCTTATAACCCTTTAAACCATCCTTATACCCAATAAAGATGCACTTTTCAGATTTACTATCCAACTTGGTTCGTTTCTCCTTTGGACATGTACATATGCATCACATCCAAATACCCTCAGATGGAAAAGAGAGGGTTTCTTACCAGTCCATACTTCTTGTGGAGTCTTTCATTCAACGCTGATGAGGTGACCTGTTGACCAGGTAACATGCAGTATCCACCGCCTCTGCCCAGAATTCTTGTCCTAACCGCTACCACTGAGCATTTGCTTCTTGCCCTTTCATCAACGTCTTGTTCATTTTCTTTCTGCGAACTCCATTTTGCTGAGGTGTATATGAGTAGTTCTTCTGTCGTGCTATTACCACACTTCTTACAGAATTCTTCAAAATTCCTTGCTACAGAATTCTCCACCATTTATCTGTCCTCAGCACCTTTATTTTCTTCTCTGTCTGATTTTCCACCAGAGCCTTAAATTCTTTAAACCTGTCCAAGACTTCAGATTTCTTCTTAAGGAAATATATCCATGTATTCCTTGAGAAGTCATCTATAAATGATACATAGTACACAGACTTACCCAGTGATGGAACTTTCACAGTTCCAAACACATCATTGTGCACAAGCTCTAATATCTGTTTGCCCTCTTACTACCAGAGGGGAAACTCACCTGATTCTACTTCCCATATACACAGTTTTCATAGAAAGCAAAATCCAGAGAGCTATTACTCATACCTTTTACCATACCTTTACCATGAAGTATTCGAAGGCCCTTCTCTCCAATATGTCCAAGCCTTGATGCCACAGCGTGGTCTTCTCTCCAAAGACCACTGGATTTTCTACTCCACTTTCAAGAACCACATAACTGTTGCACCCATCCACAACAGTGCTACTTTGCAGCTTTTACAGAGTTCCAATCTGAACTCCCCACATCAATACTAGTGCTCCCGGAACCATCTTGCAGGTATCCTTCTCGAACACTGTTTTTACTCCTGCATCATCTATCTTGCTTACAGAAATTAGATTTCTGGCCAATGCAGGAATATGTAGAACACGTGGAAGTGTTCTAACCCTTCCACCTTGCAACTTCAACTTTACTTTTCCGTGACCAATGGTTCTAGCCTTCCTATCCTCCCCTAAGAAGACAACACCACCATCATATTTCTCATACTCATAGAACCACTCTCTATGGGGAGTGAAGTGAATGGATGCACCTGAGTCAATAAACCATGCCTCATGATCTACATGTGTACTTGAAGAAACCAAGTACACATCCCCACCTTCATCTGAGGTGGTTTTTGCCTGTGAAGAAGGAGCATTGTCAAATCCCTTTCCTGTATTGAGAGCTTTAGATTTACAGTCCCTTTTGTAGTGCCCTTCCTTTCCACATTTCCAGCAAACAACGTTTACAGGTTTTCCTGGAGATTTAGATCTCCCACTTGATGACATATTTTTGTTTCTATTCTAGGACCGTCCTCGTATAGATAAGGCATCACCATTCCGGTTCTCCATATTTTTCTATATCATCTCCTCCATCAGCAAGGATGAGACTATTTCATCAAACTGCAAGGTAGTTTCATTGCTACCTATTGCAATACCAAGACTATCGCACAAATCTTGTAGAGAACACAACAAACTGATGCACTTATCTTCATCTAAAATTTTAATATCAATAGATAATAACTGACTTACCACAGTATCAAATGCATTCCGATGCTCTGTCACCAAGTCTCCATATTTCATCCTTAAATTATACAACTTTTTCCATAGGAATAGTTTATTCACTAGAGACTTAAATTGGTACAAAGTCCCTAATTTGTCCCACAAATCCTTTGCCATAGCTTACCCTGACACATTCAACAATACTTAATATGAGACACACAATCATATTGTGCTCTTTACCTTGCAATCCAACTTCTTCCATTCTTCATCAAAAACTCCCATTGATTTAGTACCCGGATCTACTGCGATCCACTGATCTTTATCCACCAAAAGATCCTCCATCTCGAGTTTCGACAACTCAAAACTCTGACCATTAAATTTCTCGATCTCTATCTTTCCACTGCTCGCCATCCTCTTTCAACACCAGAATCAATCCTGTAGATCTCCTACTAAATAGGGTCTACCACAGGCTCGAGCGAAACTCCTCAGCAACAAAGGTGTCCCCTTGAATCCAAAAAAACTCTAATACCAAATGTAGGTTTTAACCCCGTACAAAAATTACCTACATACGAATTCTAAAACACAGAAAATAAACAATGTGAGAGCATAACACATAAAGCACATATACACAGAGATTTTCCCTTGGATCCCAAAACTGGGACTACAAGCTTGATTTTTCATTATGTTCCTTTCAATGTTACAATACATATTTATACATGCTAAAGCATCCAATACCATGGACCGAAAACCATCGTGGCCAAAAGCATGTGCGAAAAATTATGCACAAAACCATAGGTAGGTCCGCTCAACCTAATACAGGGTCCAAAAACAAAATTTCCCAGTGCACTACCCTGGACCCCATAGAGTGGGGTTACTTGCACCCCTCAAACCCCCTGTGATGCCCCTCGCTACAGAATCAGTGCAACGAAGGGGGGGCTCTACCCCCCTTCTAACCCCCCGGTTAACTATGTGGGCTAGTCATGGAAAGAATATAACACAACCCAACAAGATCTCAGCACCGTGACAACACAAGAATTTCCACCCTTTTCTCAATGGTCAAGCCTCTAATATATAAGCAACTGAAAGCTATGAATATTTCCCAAATTCCTCATTAGTTCAATTTGGGCCAAAGATTTTGGGTGAATAATGTTTCCTCATATAAAAATGTCTTTTTCCACTTTTGAGATGCTTTGGTGCTTTGGAAAAATCTTCCCCATGGCTTATGGATATTTCTCACTTTTGTATGCTTTTATTGTTTAGGAAAGAACTAAAGATGAGGATAAAGAGATCACATTCCACCATATGATTTTCCGAAAGTGAAAAAGAGTGTCAAAGTCTAGTTAACTCAAGCATTTTTCTTCATAATTGAGTGAGAATTTTGGTAAACACAAGTTAGATGAAGGGGAATATTTGTTATAGACTAGGATAAAGTGTTCCTCATGTACATAACTTGTATTATAGTCTTATATAGGATAAGAGAATGGGGTGTTTTAACCAACAACATAGTATTCTCCTCTGAGTTGATGATGAGATATTTTCATGTATAACAGATGCCCCCTAAAGTGTGAGGTCAGAGAAGAAGGCGATGTATGAAATAATTTATAAAATAACCAAGGAGAGAGAGTTTCAGAGCATTAGAACTAAAGGAGGCTTGCAAACAACATAAAACATGTGTCACATATATAAATCATGTCCTGAATCAGGCATTCCCAAGCTCAGTAGCTATAAAAATACATTATGGATCCATATAGAAGACGAGAGATCATGTCCACTAGTAAGTACAATGTGGAACTTTGTCGTGATGTAGTCAGACTGAGATAAGCTGTCTCCAGAAACAAAATACACAGCTTGGGAAAGAAAACAACGCTGAGAGATGTAAGCCTCTACCCAACTTCTTCATCACCATCACAAAATAGAATAATTATACATGTGAATAAATGAGTTGATGTTGAACATGTGAGAATTCATCTGATTACCAGTCAATGACGAAAATTGTTAACAGATGTGAGGATGGCCATCGATAAGGATTATGGTCTCCAAGATGCTCAGTATAATCTAGAGAGAGTGAATAAATGAGTTGAGGTCAAACACTCATAGGATCATTCAATCAAGAGCTAATAATGAAAAACCCTTATCAAGCACATGGAAACTTGCCACTAAGAATGACAAGCTCATGGGTATAGTGGTGTTTCTCGATCCACTTCCTAGATAATTTTTTGAAGTCGATAGGAAGGGATCTGTCAAATGTGGGAAAGAAGGAGTCCCAAATCAATTGACACAAAATGGTAAAAAAGTTATTGATTTTGCAGTGATCTGGAAAAACAAGGTGAATAGACTGAGGTCAAATGGAAACATGATATAGTGGTTGATGAGGTCAACAAATAGTAGATAATCCCTTGAAAAATAGAAGGCATGATACCAAAAATACTAGGAATTTTAGACTCAAGAACACCAAAGAGTGTTAGGATACAAGGATTTAGGGACATTAGGGTATCAAGGCTAAACTCATAGGATGGTAAGGCTCAAAGAGAAGCTCACAAAAGAGGAATATGCTAGATAAGTTCCATGTTCAAGGGATGGATAGTAGAATGCTACCATAAAACTTTCGATCAATATAGATAGTAATGGATATTCTTTCTTCCAATTTTTTCCCCAATCTGACTAAGTTTAACAAGTTCAGAAATAGTAAACTCGGTGGTATCTTCACATCTAGAGAGTATGAAAATATCGTGAAGACAAATGCAAGGGGGTACCTTTGTCATGGTTGATGATCGGTGCGACAAAGGGTTAATAGTATACCTGACATAGTTCCTTTTCCGTAAGTTATTCCATTGACTCCAGATAAAGTGAGAAAGCTCTGCTCAATAGACGTCTTCTTCATTTTGTTATGAGTATGAGGGGATGGAGCAAACTTGATGATCTTCATAAAATTTGTTAACCGAGTCAAATGAAGAAAACTCGAACTATCTTTTTCACTTTAATGAGTGAGAAAAAGAGTTGCTCAGATCTTCTTCATAGGAGTTTAACGAGTCCGAAGAAGTAAAGTCAAGGCTTTTCAGACTAACGAGCAAGAAAAATACTAAAAAAATAATGCTCAGAGCTTCTTTGTAGGAGTTTAATGAGCCTAAAGAAGGAAACTCAAGGTTCTTTGGATTAAATGGCAAGAAAAATACCATAAAAAGAATGCTCATTCTTCTTCGTGTAAGCTTAATGAGCCTCAAGAAGTAAACTTGAGGTTTTTCGTATTAATGATCAAGAAAATTACCATAAAAAGAATGCTCGGGCTTCCTTCTTTCCTTCAAGCTGAGGAATTCTTGCGAAAACTTTGTGAGAGGTTAGAGGCCAAGGAAAGTTATGGTTTATGGGATCATTTTTCAACTTGTATAGATTTGAGATGTCTATTGTAGCCAAGAAAGGAAATGGAGCGGGTAATGTTAAATCATACCAATGTAGAGCAGAATGACTATAGGGACCAGGAGGTCCTCCCATAAACGGGATCCCGGTAGGGTATATAGATTGTGATGGATAGTATATTCCATGAGGTAATGGTGGGGTTATGTAAAGTGATGGGCCATAAGGCATGACCCCAACTTGAGGAAGCCTACTAACTAACGTGTTGCCCACAAGAAGAGGTTTTCCCCAATAGGTGTAGATGGTTGAGTTGGGATGCCTTAAGGAGATATAATGGGTCTAGAGAATAGAGCACTAGTAGCCACATAAGATGGGTTAGGTATGAGACCACCACCAATGGGGTAACCACTGATAGGAAAAGAATCAATCAGATATGGGCCCTATTGATCCACATATTTCATGGGTGTGGGAATGCCCCCAATGGGTGGATAAGTACCAAAAATATTACCCCCACTCTATAGTGGTGGGGGATCTGAGCCAAGCAATGGATTCCAACCAAATAAGTTGTTGAAGACCATCAAATGCGGAAAACTAGGAGCAGTCACGGAAGGAATAGGGGCCGTGGAGATAACATAATGTTGAGAACTATCCCAGGTGGCTGCAGCTGAGGTTCATGGATGAACCATAGGTTTCACATTAGGATGACCCACAATAGGTGTGGAACTTGAGATAGGCGGCCTAAATGGCGGTGGGGAAAGGATGTCCACAGAAGACCATGACTCACCAGCATTCATGGGGATGTTCAAAGGGGAAACCAAGAAAGACACTAAAGGTAAGGGTTCTACCTAAATCAACATAGGCCCAGGATGATCTGCAAGTGGAGGATTACAAGGAGGTACTAGACCTTCAGTAGAAGGGTCCTCAGACATAATAGACTCTAGGTCAGTATGGTGTGATTCATGGTTTCAAATTAGAGACTGACTCCCTTAAGTAGTGATGGAATCTGATTCACTCAGAAATTCCTCCACAGAAAGTGGAGGAAGGCTTTGCAGGTATCAAGATAGACAAAAATAACTTGACTACTACTACTATCACTTTACAACTCTCAACAAAATAAAAACTTGCATTACCTTAGAGACTTGTTTCCTTCCACATGCTATAATTCCATTAAGCGTAGGATTTTGTTATTTCAAATTGTGTTATTTTCATCTTCATTTGCTTTAATTTGTTTTTGTTGTATTTAAATACCTATATTTGATTGAATTGGATTTTTCATACCATCTAATTCAATATCGAAACTCTGTTCCTAGGCATTCTCAAAAACAACAAAGAGGATGTCCATTTTTACAAGAGTTGCCTCTATAAGATAAATTCAACTATGGAGAACTAACTAATTTAGGTGTAAGATAATTCTTACGTTTTCTGGGTGAAGATGGTAAAAACATGTTTTTTTCTTTATATTCACACATACACATCGATATATAATTGAATTAGCATGTAGAATGTTATTTTAAGACCAAAAGTGTTATGTGTGTGTTTGTTTGTGTGTGTGAGAGAGAGAGAGATATCCATGATTTAATGAAATTTCTAGGCTACTAAAACTGAAGATGAATCGAAACGATGCAAGAACAACAACAACTTTAATTTTTACCATTCTCAACTTGAAGAGGATGTGAGTTATTTATCCTTCCCATTTAAAATTGTATCTTTTCTGAGTTTGTTTAATTATATAAACATACCTGGAAACTACCCAATAAGTCAATTTTGAATGGTTACATCCTCCATAATGGATTCTAATCTGATGTAAAAAATGAGACTATGCCATCTCAGAGGGGCCTCTTACTACAAATCCACAAGACCATACTCTCCTTGACTCATTAATTATTGAATATTTTTCCCAATAGCCTGCTGCTACTTGAGTAGTGGTTAGTTCTTCATTAGCAATTTATTACTTCACTTTTCATCCTTTCAAAGTTTCAGCCAAGGCCAATTGCAGTGATTTAGAAGGAGATATCTGTTTCTTGATATTTTTTGATAAATTTGGGGTTATTAATGTACATCCTTTTGATAAACTTGTATGATATAAGGTTCAAAAACTGCAAAAGAGTCAAAACTTGTCACTTAAGGAACTTGTTAAAAACAATTCAAAATTTTCTTGTGGTTAAGGTCATTTGCTTAAGATGTTTATAGAGGTTATACACCATTAAAATTTTTCTCAAGCTCGTAGGAATTAGTTAATAAATATTGGACTTAGATCCCGGAGCATTTTGAAGGTCATATTTGTTGAAAAGATTTTCTTTTCTAAACATTAAATGATCCAAAATTATATCGGTATAAATTTACACTGCTGAGAATATTTTAAATACAAAGAGAATATGACACAAATTCTCCAAAAATATAAAAACTTTGGAAAATATATCAGTTTACAAGGCCTTCTCTACCCCTTTAAACCCTTTCTATGTGTATGAATACTTTCTACCTACAAAGCAAGGAGGGTTTCCAAAAGAAAACCACGTGGAGATAAAATCGGGGTGGAACAACCTAATTTTCCACTACAACTCATTTATATGATACAGTTTTAAGTTTCCACACAACTATAGCACATATCTTTGAATGCCAATATTGTGATGCAGAGCACAATTTTCATTATTTAGCATTCATCATGGAGTAGTTTTCATATTTTCCCATCGAATCATAACTAAATGACGTGAAGTAATTTCAATTTGTGCATACCAAACTAAAAGAGAGGATTACAAGTAGTTGTCGAATGAAAATCTAATAGACGTCAGTTACTACAACTCTCGAAAGAAAAACAACTTCAAATTTGCATCCAAGCAAAGCTACATAAACATTATTTAAGGGCTAAAGACAAGCTCACAATTACCATTAATCTTGAGAGAAGGTCCTCGACATTACCTTATCAAATGTAAATGTTTAATCTATTTTATTGCTGGCAATATTTTGATAGACAATAACTTCTTGCTGGAAGTCATTTCATGTCAAAACCTAAGGCACGTTTCTTCTCAATTCTTCCTCGTTGAATGGCTTGAGTTGCCCAACCAAATCAAAAAATTCACAATAGAAGGAGAAAAATCTAGAGAAAATACTATAAATAAAATGCAAGTAAAAAAGGAACGATAGTGAAAAACCTACACACCTACAACAGAGTAGAACCTGGACATTGACACTTTGTCCTTATCATGGCATATCAACATTTTTGTTATAATCTCAAATAATGGGTGAAGAAGATCCAAAGGAAGAAACCTAAAAGAGGGTCAGGTAAGAACAAGAGGGTTTGGTAATGGTGAAGAGCAAGGGTTCTAGTTTAAAAATACGTGTTACTGCTTGCATCCTAAGTGTCATGCGTTCATGCACCTTTTGATTTTGAGAGGGTTTATTTCTCTATTTTATTTGTATTATCTCTCTCTAGACTTCAAGAGTGGGAAAAATGAGAAGGAAACATCGATGTATGTGTTGAATTTCAACTTTGTAACCTTCTCCCTTAATGCCTTTTTTGGGAAAACTTATCTCTTAATTGTAATACTATCAATTGATCCAAAAAGGTGCAAGGAAACCCCAATAAGAATGTTAAGTTGAAAATTTTGTGGTTTAGTTTTCATAATTAATATAAATTGATATATTATATTTAAACTTTTAATGTTTTTTATTTTTAATAAATATTTTTTTCTAGGAAATATATAGGAAAAGTCCACAAAGAATCCAAGGATCCAATACCACCATAGATCATGAGCAGGATAAATCATAGAAACAATTGTCACCTACTACCAAATTTGCACCTTCAAACTCGGCACAGCCTTATGTTGAGCCATCTCAACCCTCAACGGAGAAAGATCATTCTTCCATCAATATTAGGCACACAAGTCAGTTACATTCCCATTCTTCCTTAAATAAGTTACATTCCTCCATTGGCTTGCAAAATAAGTCGAATCCACACAAGTCAGTTCCTTTCCTTCATCTAGTAATGACCACACATTATCACATAAGATCACAACATCATCCTCCATGTATTCAACTGGCCTTCTACCTGTAACAAGTTCTAACAGAAACACCCCAAATCCATAGACATCACATATTTCACTTATCTTAAGGCTCTAACAGGAAAATTAGGGTGCCATATATCCTAATGTACTATGTATTTTTTACTAAGAACGTATATATCAAGCATGGGAAACAACTTTGTAAGGCCATAATCTCCAACTTTAGGGTTTCAATTCTCAACCAATAAAATACGGATGGATTTTATGTTATAGTGTATGACTGGCTATCTATAAGCATGGTGAAGATGTGCAAGCCCCATTTCAGTCCCCAAATTTATATTAAACTGATTTGACTAACTTAACGGGGTATCCGTTTGGGATCTTTCATGAATTCTAGTATACAAAACTCCACTTTGAATGTAGTCATATATAAGAAGCTATAATTGTGGTGTCCAATAGTAGCCTTTCAAATTCACTAGATTTGTATGCTTGATTCTGTGCAAAACTTGTATCTCCTTCTCAAATTCTTCTTGTGATTTAACCAACTTTGAAACCATCAGATTTTTTATAGAAACTACTAGTCTGTACCTTAGGACTTCTTTGTACACAGTGTCAAAGCCTCCCCTTCAAAGCTCACAATCTTTATTAATCAATGCATGAGCACTAGTCATCCAATCCTCAAATGCATGATCAGATTTGGGTGTAAACATAACCGGTTTTCCTAGAGCCATATCAGTGGATGGGGACTGAGAAAAGTTGTCAAGAATAAGATTCATTGATTTTGAATTGGATTGTGTTTTTATATTTAGAATAGTCACAACAACGACACCAAATGCAATCCTAGATGCTACAGATATTGCAATTATTACAGAAACACTTCTACAGATATTACAATTCTACACATCTTATTGAAATCATAGTTGTTGCAGATATTACAATTCCGCTGCATCTAGATTTAATCACTTGAATTCCTCCTCCAGTTGGACTCCCACTTGTATTTGCATTTATAACTATTGGCTTAGGTATAACCACGTGACAAGTAACATTGTCTCCCGATCCACATAGGCCTGCATTTTCTTCCAGAGAAGCCTTGTTTAATATGTTGAATATACTACTTATTGGTATCCTCCCTAATTGTTATTCTCCAAGTACCCGATGTTGATCATGTTGCTACTTCTACTTAGCATTGGCTTTGTCCAATATATCATGGACCTGTTGGAGGATGTGGTGAATGTGCTCAATGAAGTTGTTTGCCTTGTCGGCTTCGGACTGGACATGAGTAGAATCTGCCTAAGTAACTACAAATTGTATGGCCACATCAATGGGACATAGTGGCTAGAATCCCAAGCCCACCTGAAAGGGGTTGTTTCCAATCGAGTTGTGGAGAGGCCATTTATAGCTGTGCTAGACATAGGGGAGGCTCTCATCCTATTACACAGTATTTTGTCACCGACCCTGCATCCCTTGATCCTGGATAGGGTCTGTCCCTGAATGACATCTGCTCTTTGTCATATACCAAAATATGTGTCTGAATCTTCCATATTACTCAAGAATATTGCCTAAGCTCTTTAATCCTAAAGTTGACCCCTTTTTACCTATGTTTCCAAATCATCGCAGGTCATCATTATCCTGCCTACGACGATAGCCTAGAATGAACTAATGCCCCATGAAGTCGTCTTTGAGTCTCAGTGTTTGACCCGCGACAACCCAAATATGGCGAATTAGTTCATTCTGGTTATTGGGTCAAAGAAGCTTACCTCTCCTCCTTTGAAATGGTGGTTCTGCCTTTTGAGTAACCTCCCATGAAGATAAGCTTCCTCTCCCTTCATTTTTGGAGGCTCCTCCTCTTATAAAAGCATCCTCCATGACTATGATCAGCTAGTTCTTAGTTCTGAGTTAGCTAGTTCTTGGTTTGTTGGATTGATAGCTTACAGTTTGCATTGCTAATAGTCTAGCAATAGCTTGTGATGAGAATAGCCTTTCATCTTGTGGATTGATAGTGTGAAATGGTTTTGTAAGAAGCAAGCCTCGTTGTGATTGCCTTAGTTTCATACTGTGCTTTTGGGTGTGAGAGAGAGTCGTCAGTCCTTCTGGGAGACCTTTGAGAGTGAATGCTTATGGAGACATACTGATTGGACCCTTCAAGGAAGCTTGTAATGTTAAGGAGTGGTTGTAAGCTTTACGGTTGTTTATATTAATACAATGAATGGTTATTTCCTATATCATGTACGAAATGTATGTTGATAGCTTATGGTTCCTTGACTCTATAAGTAGATACATCGTTGTTGTGCTCTATTATGTGTTTTTTCTTTTTCATATGTTGTTTCAGGGGAACCATTCATTAAAGAGAAGAAAGCGATAGTTGAAGCGACATGACGAAGACTTCATCAAACACCGGTATCAGGTAGGTCTCTTCAACGATAACTATTTAAGGAATTAGTGATTGTCTTTGTCTTGCTATGACTAGACCCACTCTAGGGCTAAAGGGGTTGCCTCTGTCCGCAGAGGGAACATTACCTGCATCACACATCCCATGTGCATGGATGCTTTGAGTTGTACATGCGCAAAATGTGTACGATCATCCTGTTGACAACCTCTGTCTAATCATCAGTTTGGGGATGGAAAGTTGTGGACTTAGTGAGCTTGGTGTCCAGCATTGACCAAACACTGGACCAAAATGTACTGAGGAACCTTCTGCCCCGATCTAAGATGATAGATTGTGGGATCTCAAAGTGTACCCAGACTAGTTCAAAGAAGAGCTTAGCAGTGTCTTCAACTGTGATATTCTTCTTGTAGGTTGCCATAATAGCCATCTTCGAGAATCTATCAATGACCACCAAAACACAGTCATTTCCATGCTTAGTAGAAGGAACGACCGATATGTAATCCATGGAGATGGATTCCCAAGGTTGACTAGGGGTAGGCAATGGATTATAGAGGACTTGCTTCTTGATGGTCAGTTTGGCAATGGCACAGGAAATGTAGGATCTAATGTACTTCCCGACATCATGTTGAAGATTCAGCCAATAGAAATACTTCTATAGTACTGCCACTGTTTTCTTGACCCCGAAATGCCCAATGACCCAACTGTGCCATGCTCGCTTAAAGGAACACAAATGTGTCCCAGGTGGCATAATAGTGCATCCTAGAGGTGAAAATTTGGAATTTGTTGATCCTCCAAAAGCATCTAGTATGTGTGGCTAAATTATGGGTCACTTTTGTAGAGAAGTGGCCAATCAAAAGTCTCGT
The DNA here is from genome assembly GCA_000404065.3 of Pinus taeda. Taxonomy (NCBI): domain Eukaryota; kingdom Viridiplantae; phylum Streptophyta; class Pinopsida; order Pinales; family Pinaceae; genus Pinus; species Pinus taeda. Next base: position 38,187 of record APFE030484540.1, read on the forward strand.
GCCCACAAGAGTTGATCACGGTGGTTAATGCCATGATTTGTGGTTGGCTGAGGCAGTCTTCAACATTATTGGTGTTGCCCTTCTTGTACTTGATATTTAAATGGAATTGTTGCAAGTATGTGGACCACTTCTGATGGCGATAATTCTACAACTTCCCTTGCATCTATATGAACTACAAGGGTCAGTAGTCTGTGTGGATGACCATTTCCTTCCCCAAAATGTAATTCTTTCATTGTCGGAAAGCTTGCACAAAAAAATACATCTCTTTGTCATAAGTGGTATACTTCTGGACTATGTCTGAAAGTGTCTCACTGTGATATGCCACTGGATGCCCCTGTTGAGTAAGGACCACCCCAATAGCATAGTCAAGGCATCTGTCTCAGTCTCAAATGGTTGTTGCATGTCTGGTAATGTGAGGAATAGTGAAAAGAAGAGGTGGTGTTTCAACTCTGCAAACACCTTCTGTTGAGATTCAGGCCAAAATATTTTTTCTTTCACTCCTCCCTTTTTGACTTGACTCAAGGTCCAAGTGATATGAGAGAACCCCAACACAATCTTGCGGTAGAAATTGGCAAGACCCAGAAAGTTGCGGAGCTTTGTCAGAGTGGTTGGGGTTGGCCAATCCCAACTGACTTGGAACTTGGTTGGATCCACATGCACCCCTCTTTCATCAATAATGTATCCCAAATACTGAACCTAGGTCATGCCAAAAGTGCATTTCTCAAAATTGGTACATAGCTTGTGTTGCCACAGTGTTTGGAGACCCTGTCAGATATGGTGGAGGTTCTCTTCCCAATTATGGTTGAAGATCAAGATGTCATCCAAGTATACCACTACAAATGAGTTAGTGAATGACGGTAAGATGTCATCCATCAACCTCATGAAGGTTGCAGGAGCATTCATCAACCCAAAAGGAATAACCAACCATTCGAAAAGGCCCTCCTTGGCTTTGAAGGAAATCTTCCACACATCGAAGGGTTCGATTGGTGCCTAGTAATATCCAGACTCAAGTCGATATTGATGAAATATTCCCCTTCCTTGAGTTGGTATAGAATGTCATCAATCTGTGGATTCAGTACTTATTCCTGATAGTGATCTTGTTCATCACTCGATAGTCAATATAGAGTCTCCAAGTCCTATCCTTCTTCTCTACCAACACGATCAGGCTCCCACAAGGCAATGAACTTGGTTGGATGTGACCTTTCTGTAGAAGTGCATGAATCTGCCTCTTGATTTCATTGTTCTCCATAATAGAGCGCTGATAGATTTGTCCATTGGACAATGACGCACCTGGTGTTAGATTGATGGAGTGCTTGACTTGACAGTGGAGAGGTACCCCTACGTGGGAGGTGAAGATATCCTCGTACTCCTCCACGAACTTGTTCATATTTCTTTGTCGTGTAGAGGGGCCCTGTGTGGAGGTCATGGCCACCATCATCTTCTTTTCCTGAGGGCATATCATCAGGAAAACAAATTTCCCAGTTTTGGAAATGAGCTTACTGTATTGTTTTGCAGTAACCAAAGAGATGGCGGTAGGCGGTGCTACCTCCAATATCATGTACAACTTATTTTCCAAAGTAACAATAACAGCATGAGGCCTTGATTCATACACAACATGTCACTTCAAAAACTATGGTTGGCCTAATAATATATCACAAACATCAAGAGGAGCAACATCACATAATACCTCATCTGTGAAGGGCTTGATGTTGTATGGAAGGTGACACTGTTGGCTGACATGAAGATCTCGTCCTTAGTGAAGCTACCCAATGATATATGGTTTTGGGTGTGTTGTGGTCAGCAAGCCCAACCGCTTCATGACCTATGCTGAAATGAGTTTCTTTTGGCTCCCACTCTCGATAATGAACTGTAGCGGGGAACCCTTTATCCACATCTGGGAGTGGAAGAGGCGCTCCTCCTCCTCAGGATCTTCGGGTTCCTCCTCCTAGATCTTCATGGTGGTAACAGTGGCATTGGGATCTACATCAATAATCTACTTCCCTTTGTCATTCCCCTTGTTACGTTCTGACTCATAGTTGGAACATGCATCTGATTAAGAAGCCTTCAACTCGGCCACTAGTGACTGTTTGGTCCGACACTCACTTGTGTTGTGAATGGAGATCTTATGGAACTCCACTTTCCCATTTCCTTCTTCAGCTTCGCGATGTTTTTCTTTGCTTGTGTCTTTGGTGGGTTGTCCTAGGTTGCATTGCCTTGGCTTTGTATTTTGTTTGTATTTTGCGGGCAGCTTTCAATTGCTTCTGATTCATAGATCCAAAGTCTCGCTTCTTCTATTTTAATTTCTACTCAATCTTGGCAGCATACCCATATGCCATACCAAGGAGATGTTGAGGAACTCCATTTCCTCATGAATGTATCTATGCAGACAACTACGGTACTTCAGCACCAAAGTTTTCTCTGAATCTTTGATACCCAACTTTGTGCGCAAGGTATGCAATAGATTTGTCAACACATGCACATATTAATCCCTTTGCTACCGCAGTGTAGTCCATTGTATGTACTTGTCCTGATAGCTCCCCACGGGATAATATTGTTCCTTGATGGCGTCTTGGAAATAATTCCAAGTGGGTGCGACTAAGAACAGAGAGGATTTCCCCTCATCCTTTTATCATAGTAGGTTTCCTACCAGTCCTTGACATGGGGGGTGGCTTTTAGGAGTGTAAAGGAAATATTTTCTCGATTGGAAAAGTCATAAACCAAGAAATATCCTTCTAATAGATTCAACCATCTATTTACGATGTCTACATATATTTAGCCCTCAAATATAGGAATGTCAAAGTTTACGTGTACCTTAAAAGGAGTGGCTCCTCTAGAGTGGATGCTAGATGTGGATGCGTCGTCAGTGGGCAATCGTTGAAGGATCTAGGAAAATTTATCCATCATCGTGTTCCTTTGTTTCTCGAGGGCCTCCTTGAGCAATATTTTGATAGGATCTCATGCTCCCTCATCTTTATTTTCTTCCCCCATGGTTGGTCGTCGGGATTTGCGTGATTGATCTTGCAAAGGTTCAACCAAATTGGGCCCTAACTCCTTATACCCCAATCACGTTGGGAACATGCAAAGAATGATTGATAAAGAGCAGACCACTCTAATACCACTAATCTGGACTTATGTTGGAACGCAATAAAATACATAAATAAACATAAATGTAGAGATGCAACAGAAATAACACTTCATTTCATTCATATCAAATACTGAAATATGCTTACAAACAGAATGGAAATAAGACTAGCTCGGGCGATGGTAGCTTATCTCTAAGAAGAGATGTGGCAGCTACATGCCTCTGAACTATGTTACATTGAGGCTCAAAGGCCTATTTATCATTGAGAAACAATGGAAAACCACAAACAATCAAAAACCTAACCCTAAGAGATGAAACACCAAACTATGGGCCCCGTTGGGGTAAATTGGTACATCAACTTCCCGGGATCATAACTTTGGCATACGATCTCCGTTTGACACACACGATACCTCACTAGAAAGATCTATTCGAGGAATACAACTACTAATAGTGAATACTAAGTTGAAAAATCATATTTTCCAGATGTCATTTTCAAACAAAGAAACGTCGTTTAGGGCCTCAAAACGGCTCTGAAAGTTCAAGACTCGAAAATCTGCCAAAAATTGTAAACTGTGCTACAATTAGGGAAACTGAAAGAAATAATGGTGGGGGTCCAAGTGGAATAAGTGGGTGGCCACCAATATCCTCCTGGATTAAAAGGGTTGATAGGACACATGATATATGCAAAAGAAATAACAACTCTATTCTGAGAGATGATCGATCATCATCATCATCACTACGTTTATCATTGTCATTACCATTTTCGTCATCCCCATCACCATCATTAATGTAATTTCTATCATAATCTTTGTCATCCTCGTCATCCTCGTCATGGACATCATCATCATCATGCATGACATTATTGTTGTTGATGATGACCTAGATGAAAATAATGATAATGATGATCAAATGTTGATGACTTGGAAGATGATGCCAAAGATAATGATTATGATTATGACCATGAAAACATTTAAAAATTGGGAAGATTGGCCAAGGTCATTAGCATCATCATCATCACAAGCACTGTCATCATCATCATCATTGTCATTGTAACCCCCATCGTCTTTATCATCATTGTCATTATAATCATAATCACTATTCATGTCATCGTCATCATCTTCATTATCATCATCGTCATAATTATTGATATTGTCATCAGTTTTCATAACAGTCAATGTCATAAGAAATATCATCAATGCAAAAATATGATGAGCGTTGGAAAAGGGATGCAAAAGTGAACAACAAAAATGGGGGCAACAATAGACGTAAAATTGGATGAAAAGTGGACATAACATAAGTAGATGCAAAACAAGACAGAAAAATTGACACAAAAGTGGATGAAAAAGTATATGCAATAGTTGATTCAAACTCGGACACAAAGTAGGATGCAAACACAGATTCAAAAGTGGAAGAAAACATGGGTGCAATTGTAGGCATAAAAATTAGCATGCATTGTGGTGAAACAAATGTGGATACAACAATGAACGCAAAAAAGGACACAAACTTGGATGAAAAATGGAGGCAAACTTGGATGCAAAATAGGATGTAGACATGGACCAAACATGGGTGCAACAATGTGACACAAAATTAGATGCAAAAGTTTATGCATCAAAAATGGATGTAAAAGTAGATGCAAAATGAGATGGAAAAAACATAAACAATATTCGATGCAAACTTGGACACAAATGAGGATGCAAGTGCGGATGAAAAAGTGAAAGCAAATGTGGGTTGAAATGGTAGGCACAGGATACACAGAAATTGTGGCACAACAGAAGTGGATGCGAACGTGAATGTAACAATAGACACAAAAAATGATGCAAACTTGGATGCAAGACAAGATGCAATAAGGGATGTAAAAGTGGATGCAAATATGGGCACAATAGGAGAAACAAAATTGGATTTAAAATATGGATGAAATGGAAGTAGAGGTAAAATAATATACAAAATGAGATGCAAAACCTAACACAAAAGTGGATGCAAAAATAGATGCAATATTTGATGCAAAAGAGGATGTGAACATGTATGCAAAATAGGAAGTAAACATGGGTACAATGGTAAGTGAAAAACATGGAACAAATTTTGGCACAACAAAAGTGGATGTAATGATAGATGCAAAAAAAGAAGAAAAATAATATGCAAAAGGGGATTCAAAAGTGGACATAAACATGGGTGCAAAAATGGATGAAAAATAGGATGCAAAAGTTGATGCACCAAAATTTGATGCAAAAGTACTAGATGCAATATGAGACACAAAACCTTATTCAAATCTTGACGCAAAAGTGGATGTAAAAAGGGATGCAAAAATAGATGTGAAAGTCGATGAAAACTTAGATGTATATGAGGATGCAATCATGGATGCAAAATTAGAAGCAAAAATGGGTGCAAAGGGAGGTGTCAAACTAGGTGAAAATTATGGCACAATAAAAATGGATGCAATTGTGGACACAATAACATATGCAAAAGAGAATGTAAATATGCATGCAAAACAAGATGCAAAATTGGATGCAACAAAGTAGATGCAAAATTAGACACAAACCTCGATGCAAAACTTGGTGCAAAGGGGATGCAAAAATGAATGGAAAAAATGATTTTAAAATAGACAAAAAAGAGGATGCAAGAGATGATGCAAAATTTGATGCAAGTGTATGTGAAAAAAGTGGATGCAATAGAGGATGCAAAAGTAGGTGAAATAAAATTGGATGTCAAACTTGATGCAAAACATGGTGTAAAGGAAGACACAAAACTTGGCATAAAACCTAGCGTAAAACCTGGTGCAAAACCTATTACAATATCTGGTGCTAAATTTGGTGTAAGACTTGTGCAAATTTTGCATCAAGTTTTGCACCATATTTGATAAATGGACACAAATAGCACCAAAAATGAGCTCTAGACACAAAAAAGGAAGCAAAAAGGGATGCTAATCACAAGGTTTTGTTGTAGTGAAATGGGCCTCCTAAGAAAAATGTACAACCAAAATAAAATTTATAAGAACCAATAGGATTGAAGATGATGATGTCAACCATGGGGTATGGTTCACCATTTTTGTAGTAAAAAAGTAAAAAGATTAAAAAATAGTAAAATAATAAAACTACATTTTTCATTATCTCCCAAAGGTTTTACTCAAATTTTTAGTGGGAGTACTCGTTGGATGAAAATTTTAATTCGTCATCCACGGAGTACCCATGTTACATACTTTCGACCCTATTACACAAAAAAATAAGAAATACATGAAAAAATGTGATTGCAATCATGTTTTTCATGCATTTCTCACTTTTCATGTAGTAGGGTCAATCGAAAGTATGACAGATGGGTACTTCTTGGATGAGGAATCAAATTGTGCATCCAATGAGTGTTTCCATTCGAAATTTGAGTAAACCCATAGGAAGCTAAGCTAAAAATACAAGTTGAAAAAATAGAATTTTTCTTTTTTCCCTCTAAAATTTGATGATTAATCTAATATTATTTTTATTATTTCCACTATTATTTAATAATTTCCTTAGGATACCCATTTTAGACCTCAAAATTCCCCTAATAGTGTCTTTTGGTGCATTTTGGGCCGAAAATATCTAGTGCCCTTTGTGCTTGCTCCTGTTTTCTTTTGATTTGCATGGTATCCATTTGCAGTGCAATGGTATGCAACATTTCAATCTTGAAATCCTCCAACATGTTGCCTATCTCATTCTTAATGGAAGTTGTGGAGGGAGAGGAACTGACCAAACCTTGACTAGCCCTACCCTTCTTTCTAGCAGCCCTAGAGTGATTCTTGAAGACAATTTGAATGTCATTATAGGATTAATGATAGATATCTCTCACAGAGAGCATTCTAAGGATCTCCAACATTTCTTCCCTGATTCCTTGGAGAAGAACTATTTTGAGTGATTCAGGATCAAGGGTGTAGTTGGCCCTCCTATAACTGAGTTGAAATCTCTCCTCATAAACTTCGAGGGATTCATCAAGTCCAAGAGTCATCCTAAGGATTTCTTCCTTGGTTTATTTGGAACTATAGTGATCCATATTGTTATAGACATTTTTGGGCACTGCAACCCCAATCATAAATGTCCATAAAATAAGGTCTCCTAAGTCCCTAAAAGTGTTGCTTCACTGCCTAAAGGAACAAGGTCAGCTGATTACATCATCTCCCAGAAGTTCTCCACTAAAAACTGCTCAGAAATGGTCAAAAATGGACCATACTGAATACCCATTGCAAAGGTTGTGATGCATATCACCTTCCTAGTGTATAGGGTGCGACGCATACTAAATGGCCCCTCTGTAGGGTGCAATGGTCGAGAATGGACAAATGGCAGGGACAATTTGCAAGGTGGAAGATCATGGAATCTTCCAGAAGCTTCCCCTCTGACACTTGCCTCTTTGTTCGACCAGGGATGAGTAAGAGATCATCAGTCTCCAAGTGGAATCAAGAACTATGAGAGAGAAGACACTAATCTAAATCCCAAAAGATGACTCACCTCCCTACAATCATCTATATATGGATCCCTCATCAGAGAGATCTAGAGGCTGGAATCTTGTATCTTGTAGAGAAGTGTTGTTGGGCTGAAACTTCATAGTGTTGGGTGATCTAAGCTTTACTTGAGGTGAAGAAGGGCTTTCTTGCTGGAGGATGATGCTGGGTCAGAACGTATGGTTGTAATCCTCCTGCTTTTCTTGATATTAATAAAGCTATTCAAGTTTTCCTCCATATCCTTGTATGTTTGATTATATATTCATTTGTATGGTTAACACATATTTGGTCCTGTGTTATTTATGAATATATATCTCTGTTCTTCGATAGTAGTATGCTGCTTTAATTCCACAGGTGATCTTTGAAGCTGGGCAGACGAAGAAGAAGCGGCAAAGATCTATCAGGAAGGAGAGGAATCAAACAAGGGAACCAAGCGCAAGACTAAGGTTGGTGTCCTTTGTTCCACTCTTATCTATTTTCATAAAGGAAAGCGAAAGTAGTCTTTTCTTGTTTGTTTCTAAGATAGCTACCAGTCTTAGTGGGAATATCAGCTCCGAGTGGACACTATTCTCGGTAACAAAATGGCGACTCCACTGGGGAGCGAATAGATTGTTTGTTAGTCTATCTTTGTTTGTTTTATAAACTTACATATGGAGCCTGAAGTCAAGCCAGCTAGCCTTCGAACTACATTTGTTATACAAATGCAAAGTAGATCAATGTTGCTTCAGTCTATCTCTAGGTTTTGTTTATGAATTAAACAATCGATTTGCAAACGGTCTAATTGCCCTAAGTGGTGGCTCTATTAACCTCCTTAGATCAGCCCCTGTGATTTAAATTTACTGAACATCACTTACTCGGACTAAATCCCTAAACTGAATTGCAAACTGTGAGCAAAAGCTGGTTAAAAGTCTCGCACTAGTACCATCGCACCCTCCCTTCAAGGCAGTCTGTATGCATTGCACTTCCCATGTGTAGTAGGTGCGTTGCATACTAGATTCCCTGTGTGACAGGTGCGATGGTTAGGGAAGGTTAACTTTACCTTCAGACTTTGGTTTTTTCTTCACTATTTTCAGTTCTATTCAGGAGTTTTACTGTCTGTGGTCAGTATATCTCTGTGAAAACCCCTTTCTCTTCCATCATTCCGCCTCTATTGTGCAAAGAACTGTAAGTGTTTTTATGTATTGTGTACCATTTTCAGTTCTCTTTTACAAAGAAGTAGCATAGTCGAACTTTCGTTTCTTAATCTGAAAGTGTCGTAAGTGTTGTTTTCAGTTATAGAAGAGAATCCGTTTGTTTTTGATAGTTGATTGTACCGTTACTCTTGTATATGATTTGAATTAGTAGTTTTTAAAGTGTCGAAAAACAGTTTTCATTTCGAAATCGCAAAGTGTCACTCTTATCTTCACTTGATTTTGAAAAGAAATTTGTTAAGTATTATCGCTTAAAAAAATTCAGATTTTCACTTAGCTTTCTTATCATCATTCATACATTAAGAAGGCTAAAAACAAATACATGCATGTGCATTTGCATTTAGACTACTTGGTTTGATTTAGGACACTGCATTTAGTGTGTGCTCTGTGCTCTTTGTTGAAAGACTCTCAACTTTCTTTCCTTAGTAGCTAGGCTTTTCATTCCCAAAAGAAGATTAAACAATTGTTTATCATCTTAGACTGCATTTTAGGAATTGTATACACATCACGCGGTGAACCTGAAAGGCAAATTATAAAATAAGATCAACTTAAAATAAATTTAACGAATCTAAAAATGCTTTGGAACCTAACACACAACATCTAGAGGTCTAGGCTAGAGACGTATTCCGGCGTCGTAAAACTTGGTAACTATTGTTTTCATTGTTGGTTGGGTGATTCCTCCACGCAGAGACAACAAGTGCCAGTACAAACTTGTGCTCCCACGTACCGTCAAGTATATATTGGGAGACCACAATAGGCTGCATCCTTTATCCTTAGGAAGCCGTGTCTGCCACCCTATCGATCGCAATGCACTGAACACAACATTCGGGAAGATTGACTGCCATAACTTAAAAAGTATTCTGTAGTGTTACGATTGGTTTGGTAATCCCCTCTGCCTAGATTTCCAGAGAAGTCTATTTTGCTCCTTTTCAGACTCCTTAAAAGAAAAGGTCCATCTGAGCAATTATCACTTCAGGCTCATTAAAAATTGAAGACGACTAGAGTCATGTTTTGTTTTTTCTCGACCCTTAAAAATTGAAAAAACAAGTTGTGTCAAAGCGTCTAAAATTTATTTTAATCGGAATAACATCACAAGTTCCCTCGTTGGTCTTTAGGTTGAGCAAAATGGAGTCTACCAACCAAGGATTTCCCCTTGGAGGAAATCCTAGTCCTTTCTCCTCTTGGGGAGATGTTGGTGCAACCCATATGGCCACATTGTTACTTCTAGGGTTGATTATTGGTTTTCCCATATGGATCTTCTCTACCTCTATCGTTCAGAATACCGTAATTCCTGAACAGTCAAGTCAGCAACTAGATGATACTAGAGTTGCCCCCCAAGCTTCTACTTTGTCTGTTTCTCCCTCTCCTCCTTCCTCTTCGCTTGATAAAGCTGGTAAAGCTAAAGATCAAGTAACTGAGAAGAAGAAGAAGAGGAAATAGAAAAAAGAAAAGAAGAAGAAGGAACCAAAAGCGAAAGGGGGTAACTAGGCATCGTCTAGTGAAAATTCTCACACCGCACCGTCTAAACCTAAATCTCCATGTGTCATTTGCAATGGAGACCACTATCACTGAGATTGTCCCTGCATCCCTCAGATCTTAAGGGACTAGTCTCCTCGTTTGCACAATCTGGTGTCGTCAACCTCTGATGCTCATGCTGAAAGCACACCATCACCCAGTGAAAGTGAAGTACCTGGACAAAAAAGGAATCGCAAATTTCCTTGTAAACTGCGTGAAGCCAATCACGCCATCCACCGTTGTCCCTTCCTTGACGAAGCTAAAAGAGTTTTGGATGATGGTCCTGCTTCACTGCTACGGCTCCCTCCTGGATATTAAAAACTCTTGCCAAGTCCCCCACTGGTTGAAAATCGGGCTGGCACAGCATTGTGGTCAGCTGAAACGTCTATCATTGAAAATGAACCCTCTAAATCCATACCAGATGAAAGTCAAAAGGTCGAGGCGGCAGTTGACCCAGTCTTTCCTTCAGAATGTTCATCTTCGAATGATACTATCACTGAAGAGAAAGAAAAAGACGCCGTTCAAATTATTTTCGTAAACACAGACTTTGATGAACTTGGGGGTAGTCTACCCGTCCTTTACCGTAGGAAGGAAGTTCATCAGAGTCATATCCGACCGTCTATTTGGTCCCACCTCCAAGCAACCTAGTCGTTTCCTTCGACTGGAATCTACTAGGCAGACCCCGTTTACCAGCTATTGTACCATTCCAAATCATTGTACAAGCTTATAGAATGGTCATGGCTGGTACCATCATAGATGAAGGGGCTTCTGTGAGTATCCTTTCCTCAACTTCTTGGAAAGCACTTGGTTCGCCATCGCTTTTGCCTGAAATGAGAAATCTGACAGGCTTTGAAAAAGGAACCAGTCGACCATTAGGGATCCTTCCAAATGTGCCCATTACTTTGAGAAGGAAAACCATTCACATGAACGTGATGGTAGTCCAAGGACCCCTGGATTATAATCTACTCCTTGGGCGTGACTATATTTATTGCATTTGATCCGTCATCTCCTCACTCTTTAGAGTAATTTGTTTTCTACATGAAGGCAGAGTGGTCAAGCTCGTAGACCAACTGTCATTCCCCGGTCCACACATCGCAAATAGTCAAATGCCATCCCTAAATGGTCTTTTCACATAAGGAATGTCTCATCGATCTCGAGTCCGTCCACCTGATGAATGCGAGTGATTCAGGAGGATGTGACGGAAACCCGGGGGGCATGCACCCTGGTCTATTTCTGCAGGAAAACCTTGGGTATAGAGTAGGTTTCCGCGGAGGATATATGACTAGTCTGACACACCTGTCCTCGCAGGAAAATGGGATTAGGATGGAATAAGATACCTTCGTCAAAGTTGTGTGAGTGGAGGTGACTGCACCACTCACCTTTGTCTATTTCGGTAGACATCGCCAAGGAAGCATTTTGTCTGCAACGCGGATGGGGAGCTTTCATGGTAACCTGGGAATTTTTCGCTATACCTGGGGGCACGCAAACCTTTCTGCATGCAAGCGAAGAGTGACCATTTATTTTTTAGATTTGTAGGTCCTCTAACCCTTTAAACTCCTAAGGTTGGTCGTTTCCTAGCTTGCATAAAGAAAGGATGCGGGGCAAAGCTTAAAAAAGGTGCAAGCCCCATAAAAAATGGCATCTTAGATGAGACATCCTTATTATATGACTGGAGAGTAGTGTTATCACAAGGTTCAAGCTCGTTTAAAAATAAACCCACCACGAGCAGTTTTAACGCAGAATTCAAGCTCGTTAAAAAATAAACATAAGCAATGAGCAAATGTTTCACCCAGAGTTTAAGCTCATCAAACAATGAGTCGGTAAATAACCATTGTGAATGCCTTATCATCAGCTTTTGAGCCTTGGTCGTGTTCTCATCATCACCTCCACTCTGTTTTTAGCTGATCATTCACCTCCATTTGATTGTTTACCCTTTCGAGGAACATTTGCGAAGAATGATTCTATTAGCCATCCTTGTGACACTGCCATGATTGGAAAATTCCAAACCTTACCTGGAATCAGCTGCTACCCGAAATCATCACTCATTCCTCGAAAAACGAGTCTCCTTTAAGCTCTTTTCAACTGACTCGTAAAATATGAAAAGATTGCCAAGCGATTAGCCTCTCCGGCTCATTAAAGTCATTGGAAGCACTATCCCTCCTCTAGATTTTAATCTTTTTGGACTTGAGGGATTATTACACAAAAAGATCGAGCGCTTGTCTTGTTCGACTCGTTAAAACTATCGAAAATTCATCCCTTTCATATTATTTTACGCTTTTTCAGACTTAAGGGATTATATGACGAAAACGAATCTTTGGAGTTTCCTTTCTGTGCCTTTCAGACTCTCTAAAATTGAAAAGGACCGAGTTATCTTTGTCATTAAACTTGTTAAAACCAAATAGCGACAAACTCGTCCAAATGGACGAGAACGAGTTTCACTGTCATTAGGCTCGTTAAAATATAGCGACAAGTTCGCTCGAAGGGCGGATTATAGAACAAGCATATGTTATCCTCCTCAAGCTTAACAAAAATAAATAGGTACTAGTCAGCAATGACTGGGGAAAATTGGGAAGAAAACTTGAAAAAACTTCATTGGTAGCAAGTCGCTCTTGAACATGACACTTTCTCTCCGCATCCAAGCTGGGTTGGGTTGTTTTGTTCACTGGTCATATCACCATTGGTCCATCACACCATCCATCTTTGGGGTTAACACTATCAATCCATCGTCAGTGTCGCCGATATGTTCAAGATAAGTCATTCAGAGAATTCACCTATGTCTCACCCGCTGCAATACATTCACGCTCCATTATTTTCATGACCACCACCCTGAACCTTATATCATCAGATTGTTTTCACCTCCAAAATCATTTGCTTAATTCCATGTCGTAGATGTGGGATTGATTAAGGCCCTCCTACGACGGGTCACTTCTTGTTGACATCAGCTCATTATCCAAGAAGTTGACCTAGGAACAACCCTTTCAGTACTTTGAAGCTTGCATGCTTCAATGGCAAGTTTCTCACTTTCGGCGACACGTTTACATTAATGGCCTTCGACCGAGAGATTTTGCGTGATGTTCGACGCCAAGTCCTTTTCCACACCACGTGAATTGTACTGTAGTACCTTGAGGATCATTTTCATTATTGGTGATTCCTCTCACGCCTGTTAACAGCTTACATCATTGGCTAGTAATTAGGCGATGTCTTTCCATGTTCGACTCCAGAACATTTTTCACATGGATTGACTTGTACTTTGAGTGAAGATTGAATGAGTTTTGAAGACCCCGGATCTAGTTTCACCCATCCGGGCTGTGATATATTCAGGAATATAAAGACATCAAATATACATCATTGTCGAAAAGATGATCATCCGAATCAAAGGATGATGAGTCCGAATCATCAGTTTGTCACACAGACGATTGTTTGTCCTATGTACATGAAAATGAATTTATAAAGCTGAGCATGGGAATGCCCGCCTCAGCTAGATCATGAAAAATATTATGAAGATAATGTATTGTATTGTTTCTTATTAAAGGTCGCCTCCCAGCTCGAAAAAACTTCGGATCCTCACGGTAAAGCATTTCACCCGACATCAATAGATTAACGACCTCATTCTTTTGGGGGCAACTGTTATAGACATTTTTGGGCACTGTAACTCCAATCATAAATGTCCATAAACTAAGGGCTCCTAAGTCCCTAAAAGTGTTTCCTCACTACCTAAAGGAACAAAGTCAGCTGATTACATCATCTCCCAAAAGTTCTCCACTAAAAACTGCTTAGAAATGGTCAAAACTGGACCATACTGAATACCCAGTGCAGAGGGTGCGATGCATATCACCTTCCCAGTGTACAGGGTGTGATGTATACTGAATGGCCCCTCTGTAGGGTGCGATGGGTGAGAATGGACAAATGGTAGGGACAATTTGCGAGGTGGAAGATCATGGAATCTTCTAGAAGCTTCCCCTTTGCCACTTGCCTCTCTGTTTTCGACCAGGAATGAGTAAGAGATCATCAGTCTCCAAGTGGAATTAAGAACTATCAGAGAGAAGACACTAATATAAACCCCAAAAGATGACTCACCTCCCTACAATCATCTATATATGGATCCCTCATCATAGAGATCCAGAGGCTGGAATCTTGTATCTTGTAGAGAAGTGTTGTTGGTTTTCTGGTGAAACTTCATAGTGTTGAGTGATCTAAGCTTTACTTGAGGTGAAGAAGGGATTTCTTGTTGGAGGTTGATTCTGGGTCAGAACATATGGTCGTAATCCTCCTGCTTTTCTTGATATTAATAAATCTATTCAAATTTTCCGCCATATTCTTGTATGTTTGATTATATATGCATTTGTATGGTTAACACATATCTGGTCTTCATGTTATTTATGAATATATATCTATGTTCTTCGATAGTAGTATGCTTCTTTGATTCCACAGGTGCTCTTTGAAGCTGGGCAGACGAAGAAGAAGTGGAAACAATCTATCAGCAAGGAGAGGAATCAAACAAGGGAACCAAGCGCAAGACTAAGGTTGGTGTCCTTTGTTCCACTCTTATCTATTTTCATAAAGGAAAGCGAAAGTAGACTTTACTTGTTTGTTTCTAAGATAACTACCCATCTTAGTGGGAATAGCAGCTTTGAGTGGACACTATTCCCGGTAACCCATATACTTGTTATTAAAGGCTTGCTGCATTCGGGCCCAGGTAGTGATGCTACCCCTAAGCAGACCCATAAACCAGTGCAAGGCTTCATCCTTAAGGGTAGAGGGGAATAACTTCAGCTTCTGTTCATTAGAGGCATTGTCATAGGTCCTATAGACAACAAAACATTCAAACATGAAGTTATCAAGATCCTTAGAGGTTAAGCCATTGAAGTGTGGAAGGGAAATAGGTTTATATTCTTTATTCTAACCTCTCCATCGGTCTTTATGATAGGGAAAACCTCATTTTCTCTATTTTTAGCCATAGTTTGGGTAGGTGAAGTGTGTTCTTCTTCTTCCCCAATAGTTTCTTAAAAAATTTCAGGTTTCTCACCTAGAGGGCGTTCTAACTCTCCTGTAGTCAGAGAGGGAATATAGCAACCAACAAAGAAGAGAAAAGGTTGATTGCTTAAGGGTGTGGAGGTTTTTGGTAATAATTTTCCTTTAGTATCTCTACTCCTATGATGAATTAAAGAATTTTTTTCTCTTTTTCTTTTATGTTACTTGTTCAAAACTGTATGCAAAACATAAAATAATGCTTAAGTGGAAACAAAATATACCTAGACACCTCCCCGCCAACATTGCCAAAAAGTGGTGAGCCCTGGTATTGCACCAAGAATGTTGCAACTCCCAAAGGATCCCAAACTCAATTTGTCAACCTAAATTTCATACAAACTTCGAGGTGGTAGTTCTATGCGCACAAGAGATGGGATTCCACTCATGCCACCCTTAATTATGACATTAGATCAAAAAGTGCTCAAAAACCCTTCATTCTACTAAGTTAGAATGAAAGCTTGATAAAAGGAAAAATTGGAAATTTCTTCTAAGTATGAAAATAGAAATGCCATTGACTCAACTTGTAAAACCCTAATTACTCAATTCATGAAAAGATAAAGGCTAACCTACTTGCAGAAATGAAGCTATGCTATCTAACATAATTCATCACACTACCTCATATACTTTCATAAAAAAAACTAATCTATCTTGCATAATTTATCAAATTGCCAATCAGAATCACATGTACCATATACCTAGTTCATACTTGCTCATAAATCAATAACCTATTTGCATGTTAAAGAAACTAACTATGCTCTTTTTTTGCATTGAAGACAAGGAAGGTTTGGAGTGGCATGGGAGCTTTTCCTAATCATATTATATAGATGGAGGTCATTTTGCATCTATGTTAGGTCAAAGTTGCAGTGTGCGTTGAAACTAATGAATAAAAATGATATTACAGATTTACTACAGGGGATTTATATAGGAGGCCTATAATGCTCCAGGTAGGCTTGTAATGCCATAGGAGGGTATCCGAGTGGTTTTTGAAGGTGAAAACGTTGGCTTGGGGGTATGGATATGTGAATAGTAGTTGAAGCAAATGAAATAAGGTTGGTTTGGGCCCCTAGCCAAGCTCAAGGCATCTCAGAGGCCTATCTTGCACTATGATGAGTGCTCTCGGTGACCTGGACATAATATCTTATAAAACAGGGTTTTTCGGACAAATCTTGGAGGTGGAAGGAGAAGGCGAAAGTGATTAGCATGGAAGTGATGAAGGTGCCCTTCCCTGCAGGTCAATCATCCTTGCAATATATCACATTCATGCATCCATTTATCATTTTCAAAATGAAATAAATTATGACGGAAAAAATGAGTTCAATTTAAATTACATCTAATTCATGCAAACCACTGATATACTCACTAAACTAACTTCTAAACTACAAAAAGAAAATGTAAAACAGGACAACCAATACTGATAGATTTCCAAGAAATCATAAACCCAATCTTTTTTGGCTATGGTTTTTAATCCTTCCACTCATTCTCCCATAAGAGAAGTGATGTAGAGGTTGCAACCACATGATTTTATAGGTTAACTTCTATTGAAATGCAAGAAACTATGAGTTGCTTGGAATCAAGAAAAAAACATAAGTATAATAAGAGGGAACAAAGGCTCTGGGTTGGACACAAACCCAAGGGTATCAGCCCTCTGAAAACAACTTAGATGCTACTTAAAATCCAACTTCTCATTATAAAAAAGTGAAGGTTTAATACATCACATAAAAGTTGAAAATATAAATGTCCATTCTTGGAGCTCAATAGCTACTCCTAGCTGAACAAAAACTTCAAATCCTAATGAGCTCTTCCTATAATTTATTTATACAAAAGGGCAGCTAAAGTAGCTCCCTTGAAAATAGGAATGGTTCCCTCCTTGATCTCAAAAATGGTGGATCTTGACCTCCCTAATCTTCACTTGGTTGCCAATGAATTCAATCTGGTGACAGAGGATATGGTGATCCCAAGCTGGGTTTAGAGAGTTAAGGAGGTGGAAAAAACCCCTAGATTCTCTCCTAGTTTTCTTCATTGAGCCTCTGCATAATAATAGCCTAAAAAATGCCTCATTTTCCCACAATTAAACCACATTATGCCACATACTATGACAAACACCTTCTATTCCTCTTACTAATTATAATATAACAAAAAGTGTGAATTAATGCAAGAGAAGGGTATTTTTAAAGCTAGAGGATGGCATATTAATCTTCAAAATGTACCTATTGATGGGACTCATCATCTATCATTGCCACAAAAAATTAAATGGCTTGCAAAAATGTTGGGATATGATTAGGAGATCATTTACAAGAAGGGGCGTGACAATGTAGTGGTCGATGCCTTATCATGCCAATTTGAGGATGAGAGAACCCTTTTATCACTCTCTCTACCCATACCAGATTAGATTGAAGAGGCCTACCATGAATGGTTCTCCCACCCCTCTTTGTCCCAACTCATTAATAAGTTAAGTACATATCCTAATGCCTTAGAAGACTACCCTTGGAAGGATGAGGTTCTTCACTACAAGGATCAGGTAGTGTTATCCCTGGCCTCCGCCCTCAAAAACCACATCTTGAAAGAGTTGCACTCCACTCCTATCACAGGAAATTTAGGCTTTTAGAAGCCTTATGCACGATTATGCTACTCGTTCTTTTGGACAAGCATGAAGAATGACATTCTTACTTTTTTAACTGAATGCGATGTATGTTATTACAACAAAGGGGAAATGATAAAGCTACTAGGACCCTTACAACCATTGCCACTCACTGCTTCCATCTGGATGGATATTTCCATAGATTTCATTATAGGTCTCCTGAAATCCACCAAAAAGTCAGTCATCATGTTGGTTGTTGACATACTTTCCAAATATGCTCTTTTTTGTGCTCTACCACACCCATTTACACTAACATTGGTGGCTTAAGTTTTCATGGACCAAATCTTCAAACTGTATGGCATGCCGACTTCCATTATGTCTGATCGAGACCCCAATTTCACCAGCAAATTTTGGCAAGAACGTTTCAAGCTCCAAGGCATGCAACTCCAACTAAGTACAACATATCATACCCAAACAGATGGTCGAACAAATGCAGTCAACAAATGTTTGGAGATCTATCTGCAGTGCTTCACTTCAAACAAGCAACATCAATGGATATACTGGTTTCATTTAGGTGAATGGTGGTATAATACTAACTATCATCAAGCCACGAAGATGACACCATATGAGGAAGTGTATGGCCAACTCCCACCCTCACCAACTTCTTATATCCTTGGTTATTCCAAAGTATAAGAAGTTGATCAACTCCTACAAAATTGTGCCACCATGATCGCTCATCTCAAAGATAATCTACATCAAGATCAGAATAGAATGAAGCAACAAGTTGACCAACATCATTCTGAGCGGTCATTTCAAGTAGGTGACCATGTGTTCCTTCCACTCCAACTAATCCAGGTGGCTCTAGAGATGTCCAAAAGTCAAAGAGGGCTCAGAATAGCTCAAAAATAAAAGTCATTGGATTGATGTGAAATGAGGACCATATCATAGTGATCATCGCCCTTCTTCCAATGGTGTGAACGACACTCAAATCCGAGTTTTTGTGCTCCAGATATTTGTGGTCAAATATCTGGTCAAACTTGGCCAAGTGGTAGGGTTAATGATGCAAGAATTGGTCGAGTCTCGGTGCATAGAATCTAGCCACTAGAATGGGTGAATTTTTTGAACCATTAAGCCATCCAGTAACCCTTAAAAATTGGTCAACGAAAAATGACGGGTTTTTTTTATGTAAAACAAAAAAACAATATAGTGTTGGGTTGGTGGGCCGCCACCACCGGTAAACCAAAAACCCCATCATATATTATTAAATAAAAATTTTTAAAAATGTGATATTGTTAGTGGGCGGTGAAACCCCGACGACACCAAACCATGATATATCACAACCGCATGCTATATTAAACACATAACAGTTAACCGTTACATGCCACCAACCATCAATGTAACCACAACATGTACTAAATGACATTGTTGCAACATACATATCGTGACAGGTGGGCCATCACTGGCAGACCCTCCCCTGCCTTCTGTCACTGTTACTACTTGTAATGAAGATGGGGGTGGCGGGCCTCGCACCCGCCTGACCATCCAGACTGTCCTACCTCCTGGGCGCCCCCATAACCAACTATCCCAAAAAAACGTTACTTGACCGCCCATTACGTAAAATTCACATTATTTAAAATGTTAAGAAAATAAATTCCGCTCCAAAAAAAATTAGCCTATGTATATTTTGGGTTGGGAAGGGGTTGGAACCTCCGACCTCTGCTAACCTAATATCGGCCTCCACCAATGAACTGTAGGGCCATACTTTGTTAAATATCTCAAATGAGTGATATAAAAACCCTCAGTTCATTCGAAAGGAGCCAATAGGAGAGTGGAGGATGGAACTTAGAACGGTGGAACCATGTCCAGTGGACCCTTGCCCAAACAAAGGGTGTGGAACCCTGAACTAGGAGAATATTAAGATGTTCAAAAGATTCCCTTAAGGGCCAGAGGTGCGAGTGAAAAAATTTGATAAGTGGATAGTAATTTTTGCACATTTTTTTACCAGGAATCAAACCATGCAATCAGAATTTCCATCTGAGTAGTAGAAATGCAGGTGTCCAACAACAAGGAATCTTTGGAGAAACTTGTGGAATCTTAAAGATTCCCTTATAGTTTTCTTTTTTAACAAGGTAGAATAATGCCAAATTTATAGTCATTTTTCATAGAATTTCGCAGGGAGGACAATGGTGTGCTCAGAATCTTCATCTGAGTAGTGGATTTTCTAGCCATCTTCAGGAGGGAATCTTCAAGATTCCCGACGGTCCAAAATTTGATGGTGTCAGAATTGGGCAAGTTTACAGTCAATTTTGCACCACTCATTGCTAGGAATTCAGTGGTGTAGGCCATTTTAGCAACTAATCTTTGCATTTTTCCGCAATCATCGAAAGTGAAGGTATATGATAAAATTATGTCATGTTTTTCTTCTATTTTGCTAAGATTATGTTGTTATTGTTGAGATCCCTAATTACCATTATGTTGATGGATACTTGTTGCCACATCATGTGAGACTTGTTAACTTGTCATGCTAAAGGAGGACCCATTTGAGTGAGATTTCCTATATGGAGAACATCTCGTGGAGAGACACGCCACTCAAGTTGAGAGCCTTCAAGCAAAGAATGTTGAATTGAGGAGACTGCTATGAGAAGATAAAGAGGATAACGAGAAATTGCAGCTTTAATTATGATTCGTGGAAGAGGCCTTGGAAAAATTGAAGCGCAATAAAGGCTTTGTTAAGCCATTGTTACCTACTCCATTGTCGATAACGGAGGTAAACAATTTTGATCATTATTCAATTTGATTTTCACATGATGCTATTTTTGTTGGAAATATGGAGGTACCCATTTGAGGAACTAGCATGAAACTCCTTACCAAGATGGGGTATAAAGGAGGAGGACTTGGTGATAATGGCCAAGGAATGACTCAACAATTGGAGGTTGTACAAAGACCTTGATTCACAAGTTTGGGATACAGTGAAGGAGAGTGCTGAAAGGTGTCAGAAGCTTCTAAGACATTGTTGAAACAGTCGAGGAAAGAGAATGATGGGAACACATCACCATCCTCCCATGATAGTGTGCATCGCAAAGGGAGAGATTAGGTGAGCTCTCATCACTAGAACTGCACCAGAGATAGTCAAGAGAGGTATCACAAGTCTCAGTATTCGAAGGTTCATTTTGATTACAAGCATGTAAATGATGAACATAAATCATGTCTGTTGCGGAGGTAAATCCCCTCTGCGGACAGAGGTGGATCCCACTAGCCCCACAGGGGTCTAGCAACAATCAAACACGCTGCATGCAAGTTCCTAGCTATACAATTTAGAAGTCGATCAAGGAGACCAACCTGGGATCCAACGCTGTTTGCTGTGGGAGAAGTGTCGCTCCTGTCCTCTAGCTCTGGCCGGTCGCTATCCTTGCGCTTCACGCATGGACACCTGCACAAATGAAGAACAACCCACAAACAAGCATAAAATCCGAAATTGTACAGCTATATATTAGTCAAGCAGGATATAATTCAAATATTACCAGTAGAACATATGAATGGAACCATAATAACAGTCGCTTATCATTAATAGAAAATAGAGAAGAATTACAACCACTTAAGGCTTGACACTGCAAATCTCCTCTAGCTGGGTCGGAAGTCAGTCTGACATGTCGTGCAAAGTCACTTTCTCTCTCTACAATCCGGCAGCATAACCTCTCTTTCAGCTCTTAGCTCAATACTATTTCTCTCAA